>KL267442.1:3869-19449 GCA_000699545.1 Podiceps cristatus
AGGGAAGGGAAGGGAAGGGAAAATCAAAAGGAAAACCCCAGCCCTTAGATGCCTTGAATAGCTCTCCAATTTAGTAGTTAGTAGAGACACAATAGTATCTCCAGAGGGAGCATTTCTTGCTGAAGATGTGTTAAAGATGAAAAGGAATATTCTGGATAAATCTTTCACCCTTCATGAACTATAGAAGCCAAATCAACTGTCTTAGAAGGTAAACCCCACCCCCCTCCTCCCACAAAGGAAACCTTACATTTTTTGGAAAGATCACAGAAAGAATGAAAACGGGGTTTTTTTTCTTAGCAAGCAAGAGATGATGTAGCGGGCATGCAAAGCTATAGGGAAGCTCTGTTCTTGTTGGGTGTTAATCCAGACATTAATCTCAAGTAAAGTCTCAACTTTTGATCAGAATTTGGTTTTGAAGAGAATTATAGTCCTTCAATACCTAATCTTCTTGAAGTTACTGACCCACTTTAGTATCAGAACAGATTGTAAGTTTCTTGAGACTAAGTCAAGAACCATGAGAGCTTTTGGAACAGCTACAGTGAGAGCAGAGTAAAAGCTGTTTGGTCCCAAGTAATCTCATGTCATAGACATGCATGTTAGAGATAAAATCTCTCTTTCTGCTCTTAAAAATACAAGCCAGCCACAGTATTTGGATGTCATCACCACTGCATGAATATGTTAAAGCGTCTGAGATGAAGTGATATTTTGTGTGAGTTGACTTTACACAATTTTTCTTCCTGCTCCTCTATCATCAGCTTAAGATAGCAGACAAATCTGTAAATTGTGTTTTTCACTCCATTGCTCTTAAGATGAGATTAGGAAGGTAAAGATAAAATTCAAATGGAAAAGATTTATCCTTTTCCTTTATTCTTCTGGAAGCTTCTGTGCTACTTCATGGAAACACAGTAGTGTGAAACTACACAGAATGCAGCCTGCAAGATAAGATACCAAATTAAAAATAAAATAAAAGAAAAATAAAAAATAGATACTTTAAACCTTTCTTCCCCTATTCAGTTGGCATACGTAGGTCAACACAGTTGCTGAACTGAGAGAAAACTTTGCAGAAGTGCCGAGTAGCTGAGGAGGAAGAAGGAGCAGCAGATGAGGCTGACAGGTTTTGATTCTCCACTTTGGGTTTTATGCCAATTAAATAGTAACTTCTGCAGGTGTTTCTGCCCCTGGGGAGGCTGGGCAGAGCAGGTGCTCTAAGGCTGACCAGCACCGAGGCTGTGTGCAGTTCTGAAATGTCAGGTTTTGAACACAGCAGCTGGTTTTGCAAAGCTCACATGGCTGAAAGGAGTTGGCAGAGACTTACAAAATCTGTCTTGTTTCTCACCCTTCCCATCGCTTGGCCTTTAGAAAACAGTTCTTGCTCAGGTGAGATATTCTTACAGACACACACACAATCTAGCAAGTCCCTGGACTTCCACATCCATATTTGCTTATAAAGATCTGTTTAGAAGTAGAGCCATAAAATATGAGTTTAATTATACACCTCTTCTCTCTTAGTTGCCATAATGAAATATGCTCTCAGTTCCATTTAGAACTATCCAACACCACTAACTTACAAAATGCAAGACCCAAAAAAAGTCGTCATAATTTTTTAATTAGTTTCCTAAGGAAAGGAAGCTTCTGCAGTCCTGCTGTATGTCTGCCAGTCCCCACTATTCATTAAATATTTTGGCCAGTTTCAACATCATTAGACAAGAGGTATATGTTTCAAGGATATTAAGTCTGCTAACAATAGTTAGGAAGAAAGAGGAGATGGACTGCAGCTGGTGTTGCGAACTATAAGAATAGGATGTTCAGGACCTCAATCATAGTATTTGACACCAGAGAATCTGCAGAATGGAAGAAAAAAAAAAAAAAAAAAAAAAAGCAGATTTTGCAAAGCCTCCTGCTAATGAAGATCCTTATTCTTTCCTTTCTAAATCCCTTCGGCAATCAGCACGGTCTGGTGAACATTTATATAATTAACCTTAGTGGTGTTGTTCATGCTGTATAAATACAAAGATTATTTGTTTAATTACTCCACTCCCTCCAGTTGTTAAAACTGCATCAAGATACTTTTCATTTCTCAGTATATTACATTCTGCATTTCATTAAACTGCAGCAGTTACTTAATGCTTGCAATGTTCACATTCAGGTCTTGATCTTCAGCTGTAGTAAAATGACTCCAGCAGAAGCATAAAAATCAGAATTACTTGAAGAACTCTCCCTCTTTCTATCACTATATCATCTTCTGCTTCTTTACAATGTAGGATTAAGTCTTCTATTATTACTATGGAACATTTAAAATCCACCCAAGAAGCTGTCAAGCTTGTTTTCAAAGACATTTGGAACGAAGAACATGAAGAAAGCCTTTTTTTCAGAAATTTCATGAACTCTATTTCTTCCCTGAATTTATATTTTAGTTTGAAAGGTAATAGTATGGTCATATAAGTAAAAATTACCATAAATTTAATGAACTGCATTGCTTAACATAATAGAAAAGCTATCTGTTAAACAAGGGATTTCTTCTTTTAAAAAGAAAGGAGGCGATAGTACATTTTTTTAACTGCTCATTCCAGTGTCAAGAATATGGCAAACATTTCACTTGGCTGAATCAAGAAATTAAATGATGAAGGCATTCCTTCCTACCCGTGATTCAGCAGACTACCGCAACCCGTGTGCAGCTTCGCACATATGCATAACTAGACTTTAACATATGCTACTGTGTGCAGCTTCACACATATGCATAACTAGACTTTAACATATGCTCAATAGATGTGCTTGAACTAAAGCCACATATTCTGTTCTGTGCAGTTTTCAACCTCTTCTAGAAGCTGAACTTCAAGAACAACACAGTTCCCACTTAGAAATCCAACTAGATAATTAGTGTCTTATAGGCTTTCATTAAGAAACCCTTTATATATCAACGGTGGATAGGATTCCAAGATTTGATATTTCAGACATGGAGATACAGGAGGTTAATGGACAAAAATAATCCTTTCCACACTCAAATTAATAGCTGTGCATAATAAATAAGTGTAGCAGCAATTTGCTCACACTCTGGTTAGAATAGGTTCACCATGTCAAAGAACTAGAGACAGAGAAAGCAATGCTCTATTAGTATTTACCATGAACTGCCAGGTTAGATGCACATGATTCTTCAGATTGTTTGCATAAAGTTCACTGACCCTCTTTGATTGCAAGGACTGTGATATTCGGGTTACATCTCTCCCCTTTCTGTGCAATACCTGGCAAAGACAGAGAGGCTGAGGGAGCTGGACTTGTTCAGCCTAGAGAAGAGAAGGCTGCGGGGGGACCTCATTGCAGCCTTCCAGTCCCTGAAGGGAGCATACAAACAGGAGGGGAACCAGCTTTTTAAAAGGGTAGAAAATGGCAGGACAAGGGGGAATGGATTGAAGCTGAAGGAAGGAAGGTTTAAATTAGATATTAGGGGGAAGTTTTTTACAGAGAGAGTGGTGAGGGGCTGGAACAGGCTGCCCAGAGAGGGGGTGGATGCCCCATGCCTGGAGGTGTTCAAGGCCAGGTTGGACGGGGCCCTGGGCAACCTCGTGTAGGTCCAGGCCTGGAGGTTGGTGTCCCTGCCTGTGGCAGGGGGGTTGGAACTCTGTGACCCTTGGGGTCCCTTCCAACCCAGACCTTTCTATGAATCTATGAATAAGATACCCATTGTCAGCATTAAAACAGCATGGATATCAGTGCCATTCCTAGCAGAAGCAGTTCATTTACGGGTCTTTAATTAAAGGTAAAAATCGGGACCTGCTTGTGTTATAAACTTCCAGGAGTGCCATACTCCGAGTCTCTGGAAGTCATGAGAAGCAAGAGCTTTTGCAATAATCAAGATATGAATCTTTGGTCTTAATTTTTATGTTCTTATTTCTTAAAAAATCTTAGGTAAAAGCATTCTAAATAAGTATATTCATTCCCTGTTTAAATAGTTTTTTTAGCTTCTGGCTCTGTGCAATAATAAGTTAAAGAACTTGTCCTGAGGACCGAGAACTGTTTTCCAAAGAGATTAAAAAACATGGGCAAAATGATCTTGAGCAATGTGTTCAGTGGACTCAGTCCAGTTCCCAAAGGACTGTAACACTGCATTAGGCAAAATATTTGTACAACTTACAAAGCACTGAGCAGAAATAGAAATAACATGAACTTCCTTTGATCTTTCCTAAGGGCAAAGATAAAAGGATACATATGAAGGTACGGGAAAACTCACCTTACTGTTGCCGGTACCTTGCAAGTCACAGGTTGTAGCTCCATCTTTCACGCTAGGCCCTGGCCTGTATATTCCTGAGCACTCATTTGTAACAGATTTTCTCAAGATAATTTTTTTTTCCTTAAAATACAGCTAACAGGAAACAGATGGTGTCTAAGTAATTCCACCTCCAAAGTAAACAAGACAAATTTCAACCAGAATAATGACTCAATGATTTGCCTAGGTCAAGTTATTTAAGGTTGCTACTTTGGTATTAATTGCTACTTTAATTACACTGACAGTAAGCGTAGTTTGTAAATGAGAGCCTGTAGGGTAATTCAGAAAAATGTCGAGTTTGTTCTTGGTTCTGCCTTTAAATTCTCATGTTGAGTACAAGTCATCTAAGCTCGGTGTCCCATATTTCAGCTACGAAGTGGCTAACACTTCACACCCCTTAATTTGTATTCTGTGTGTCCGTTTGCTCCTCTGCCTCAGACCTGCCACCATCCACATCTTAGAATAACGAGGGATGGGACTCATCTGGCTAAATCCAGACACGTCCAATGCAGGTGTCTCCCTTTGATCTAGTGACTCCTGGGTCCCTCCATAATTGAAGGAAAGCAAAAGGCAGTTTGGGGACATATAAAGTCTCTAATAGGGCATATGAATTATTCCCCCAAAGTGCATCTGTGGGTTAGAAGGAGAATCTGGGATGACTGGTGCCGATCCCAATGTCTGCATGTCAGGTATCAAAAGCTGTGTGACACGAATCCCATTTAAGTTAATAAAAATTCTTTACTTTCATGACTGTAAAGAATGATTTGACATATAAGTACTTTGAAGAGCCAGTGAAAGCAAAAATACAAGGTGGACTTAAGTGTTTATAAATATAAATGCGCACATACACAAATAGATAGAGAACACATACATTTACGTGCATATGTATAAAAGTATATCTTGTATACTTTCAGGATACAGTAAAGGTTTCATTTTTGTACCATACCTCGTACCTGAGAGACTGGCAGAAAAAATAGTTAGTATTCTGCTGTAAATGGTACAGATAAATGAGAGTTGAAGTTATCTCCTAATCCTTATGAGACTCAAAATCCTCAGTCACTTGTTATCTTCACAAGCTGTCCAGGATGCACAGTCTGACTCTTCCATTCAGTGCAAATTGATAATGTAAGAATTGAGTAGCTCTACTCAAGTTACACAGAGACTAAAGTTACTTTCCTAAGATCCCATAAAGTAGAATCAATAGCTGAATTCATTTGATCAGGCACAATTTAATTTTATGCAACAAGATCACTTTTACTTTCCAAGCATCAGTGGAGTATCCACAGTGTATATTTGCATGTACTTTGTACTCAGCCAGGCTGTAAATTATCCTTTCACATCCTTAAGTAAAATTGTAGAGGTCCTTGCTATGAAAATATGCAAGCAGGCACAAATGTGATGGGCATTTTAAGCAGAGCTAACCTCCTGTACCTTGTTCCTGAAAATGAACAGCTAGACTGCTGGCAATTATCTCTAATTACAGTTGGTACCAAAGGGTTTTCATAATGCACTTTTGTACAATGTGCAACCTTGAAATGAGGTCCCAAGGCTGAAACATTTGTTCCCCTTTGCCATTAAGTGCATTTTGAAAAATAATAATTAGAAGATCATTCAGGAGGAAAGATAACAATCTGACATGGTCACTGAGTAAATGCATGAGATTTATTTGTTGCCTCTCGAGAGGCCTGATCCTACCCCAATAATTTAATATTAACCATCATATAGCCATTTTATTATTAGAGCTGAAACAAGAGAGAAAAGTATCACTAAACCCATTTTCCAGATAAGGAAGCTGACACGAAAGGTCATTTGCATACATTCAGCATCAAAGCTAAGAAACTTGTCAGACTGCAAACTCCCAGCCCAAGTGTGAGCTGTAGGACCCTGCTAACTTTGAATTTGTTAAAAAATCTTTTTCTATATATCAGCCTCAGTGGTAGCTTTTTTGATTATTTTTTCAGTTTAGGATTTTGCCCTGTCCACACTGGGGTGATTAACTGTAAAGCAAAGAGATCAAGGTCTCTTGATAAGATAGGAAAGAGATAATCTCCCTTCAGTGCTTAGAACATAAATATTAGACTGGTCTTGTCAAAAATCCTACTATAAGACCTTACCAGATGCCATAATTTTGTCAATCCATTAATCATTCCAACCAGAACTTTCTTGCTTGGACTGCTTTCTCAAACTGAGCTCTGTTAGTAAAGAACTATTTCTGAGGAAACCTTGGGATTAAAATTCTTCCTTTTCTTAAACACTATTGATAGGGGACATAAGGGAAGCTGAGCTGAAAATGAAAAATAAGCCTTTATTTACATACTGGACAAAAAACTGAGTTCTTCAGTGCCTGTCTTCTCACGTGCTCCTTAGTACCATAGGTATCTTGAAACCTTGAATATTTACTCAATCATAACATTTACCTGACCTACTGCATTTAACTCTGTTCAGAAGCAAGACTGCTTTTAGTACTCTGCTAAATGTAATTACTGGGAAGGCAAATATCAAGATTTTAATGACACTCCCTGCATTTCTTTGTTCTTAGAAATGAGTTCAAATGTCCATTTGATTAGCCAAAAGAAAAGAAAAATAAAAAACGTTACTTATCTATAATTTATCTCAGGATTCTGTCTATCTACTTTCTGAATAATAAAACTCGTGAAAATCCCTCTGAAGCAAATGAGCTTCAGCATATTGGTCTTCGACAACTACATAATTTGAACGATCTGATTCTGTGGAAGGCTGGTTGTGCTTTCTTGCCTTCAAAATCAAAGGAAATTGGTGTCCCTTCTCACCTTCAATGATCAAAAGATTCTCTTGAGCCATTATGTTAATTAGTCTCAGCACTGAAGGAAAATAGAATACTTGATACTTGCAAAAGGCCTTGAGATCTGCAGATGAAGGTACCTGTATTATCACCCTCATTTTACAGATGGAAAAAAAAAATATTTAAAATAATCCAGGAATAAACCCAGAAGTAGATCTTTCATCTCAGTTCAGTGCTCTAGGCATAGCTAGGCAACCGTTTCAAAGCACCATTCCTTAATCAGGAGAAGATATGCTCTCTGTTGCTGTTTTTAATTTGACATGTTGATCATGTTACAACAAACCATGTTGTAAAAAAAATGACACCAGCCATTAGGACTAAAAGGATATTTAAAATTAATTTGATTATTCATATGAGTACCAAACTATATCATGCAAGACTGAGCTGAAGGAGAATAGCTTGAAGTAATGCTGGAAAAAGTGGCCCACTGCACATGATAATTTCAGCTAATAGGTTATTTAGGTTACCCCAGAGAACTATTATAGCTGTACGACAGAGTACTGTGTTTGCTTTGCTATTCATTGCCACATTTTCAAACCAATGAGCACTAGGATAGGTGTGATCTTCAGCTTTTGTCAGGTAGGATGAATCTAGATAATTTGCTAAGTTTTATGGACAAAAACAATGAATAAGACACAATTAAAAGGAAACTTTTTTTTTACATATAACTTATTTTAGACAACTCTGAGATTGCCCTTAGGACCCCAAACAGAAAACCTTTTAAAACAGAAAATTTTGTTGAACAGGAGGAGGTGTGTGCTTCATGCCTTGCCTCAGCATCAGATATGTTGCCCTAGAAACACAGCAAAGAATATGTTTGAAAAAAACAGTCTCTCTGCTGTACAAAAAGATTAACTGTCTCCGTTGTGGTCCTACTTGGTGTAGTGATCGTACCAGCAAATTTCAGGAATCTCCCACTTCTCCCAGGTTGGGAAGCTTTGAAATGTTCATGTATGTGCTTTTCAAACACATCAGGGATCAGTTCTGCTGAAGACTGGAGGAGGCCTAGTCTATCACTGAGACCCTTTCTCCAAGAGGAACACCAGGTATCCCCAAATAGGTGGTCAGAAGATGGGTTTATGCAAGTGGCTGTGGTATCAGTAGATAAGATATCAATGGCTACCATGTTTCTATCTCTGTGCTTACTCCGAAAAGAATGAGGTGTAAGTAGACGCCTTGGAAGCTGGCCTTCATGGCATCATCTCCTAGTAGCATCTGTTATTTTTCAACCCTACAAAAGAAAATTGGAGGAGACATTGTTCAGACAGCTGCTATGATCATCAATATGTAAGGAAAGCTGGAGGTTCCACAGATTGTGGTTAAAGAATATTAAGGAAGAAATTCTTCTCAATGGACTGGAGAAAGTGAGTTTTACAGGCTCTCTTTTTTCAAAATAACAAGTGTAATTTTACAAATGCACTGTCTCCAGTGAAAGTTAACTGTGGGTTCACAGGAAGACAATACATCCTGCTGTTAGAAGTTGCCCAAATAAGGGACATAACCCTAATAGAACTTCCCTAAAGCAGGTACCAACTATTATCCTTGTTCCTGATAAACAAGGAACCCCACATTCCTTGGGTCTAACCCCACAATCCCTGGGTCTAACCCACATTCCTTTCCCCCACATTCCTTGGGTGTAACCAGGCTGTAGGATAGTAGCGATGCACCCTGCCTGGGTGCCAGCTCCCCCCTCCTGTCTCCTCTCCCAAAGGTCTCTGCCACGAGCCTATGAAATTTCACCTTATCTCTGAGCTCCATCCCCAAAAATTCAGTGCAAGGTACATTAGGGATGTACACTCAGAGGACTTGACATGTCATTCCAAGCTTAATTACTTTCATTTAAGTAACATATTAGATACACTTTTTATTTCAGGAACAGGGATTTTCCTGCCTTAGATTCTTTACCAATATGGGTAGTTCTTCAAGCAATTTTCAATCTGCTTTCCTGTCTGAACCAGCCTTCCTCTTATTCTCTCCCTCCTGTTTTTCCCTGCTTCAAGTCAATTTTATTTGATTTTTTACTCTTCTTGCCTTAAAACTTTTCTCTTTTAAGGCCCTTTTCTGCTTAGTGCTCTCTGCACACTGACTGACAAGAAACTTTTCCTTTTTTAATCTCCAATCATGCACTCTGGTGACCTTAGGTGGACAAAGTGCCCTTTTAATTATGTGTTGCTAAGTTACCAAAGGTAAGATCTAGCTATTGTAATGTGGACTCCTAAAGGTAGATACCTAATTTGGAGCTGATTGTTCTTGTCACTCTTTTAATTGATAAAAGGAGATATGTAAGATATCTAAAAGTCTAGTAGTGTCTGTCTTGGATACTTAGGTTAACATGACCCAAATTATCCTCTGTTGGTAATTATTTAACTGCAAGATGAGCCTGCAATGCTAATTTGAATGTTTAACTTTTACTCAAGGTTATAATAATCCTACTCCAGTATTATGACTCAGAGTTGGGGGAATGTACCTCCAGGAGATGAGCGCATGTCCTGTTCTAATTCGTTCAGTGAAATTATTTTGATTATAGATTCTAGCACCAGTATCAGAAAAAAATAATATGGAAAGGTTACTAAAGATTCATTCACACTACACTTTAATTAGAAATTCTGAAAGAACAAATTGTCTGTTGAATCACAGTGATAATGTTAATATATTTATAATGAAAATAACTATGTTTCTATGATAACCAACTACTGACAGGTTTAGTTGTTAACTTATTTTGCAGGGGAAAAAATAGACAGTAAACACCCGATATTAGAATTTTCTTTTATTCTTTGGCTTCCTGATAGTTTCAAGACACAGCCAAAGGGAAAGTATATTTTCTACTCTGAAAATGCATATTCAGACTATAGACACTTAGCCCCTGAACAGCAGAATTCAAACAATACATAATTGCTTTCCTTATATAAAAAAGACATAGCAGCTTCCCTAAATGGCTTATTGTCAGAAGATGAAAGAACACGTCAAGACAAGAACAAGGTTATTTTTGCCCTGTTTCTTTTAAACTTTGTCAGACACAATGCTGAGTTAGGTGGAACTTCCATCTGACCAGAGCGAATATTCTTATAGTGTCTCAAATAAGCCATTAAACACAGGTATCAGTAACAAAAGGCCATCAAAAACCTTCAGTCATTTTATAACAGTCATGGAGTTAGCATGAGATATGACTAATGTGGTGGTCAACAACTCTGACAACGTCTTCACTTATGTTTTCTACTGATACAGATTATTCACTCCCCTTTTCTAAGGCCATTACAGAGAAACATTATTGCTAAGAGTTAAGGGTATGCACAAAGGACTGACAACAGTTTTATGACACCTTTAAATATCACAGATAAGATAAATAAGACAAAACAAGACTCTTCATAGGGATTAAGGTTTGGTGAACTGAAAATGAATCTCTCTGGTTAGTAACAAAGCAACAATATACATCCCTTGTCATAATTTTTTATGATCTAATAGGCAAAACGGATAAAGGCCAGAAGTAAGACCATACTATGTCATTATTTGCCCATACTTCAAAATTTTACCAAACATTATTGTTTGGTATTTTACCCAGAGGTTTTTTTTTCCACCTGTGGTAAGATTCTGCTGGCTGTAAATGCTCTGTGAGGTACAGTGGGATTCCAATTTTTCTTGTGCAGTTTTGTCAGAATTGCACAAAATCAAAGGAAAAAAAAAAAAAAAAAAAAAAAGGCTTTGAGTATGAGATGTTCAAAGGTTAAAAAGCACCTGTCATGGACTTGACAGGTTGCCAACACCTGAATATTTTTCAGAATGTGAATCTCCTTCGGTGACCACTGTAAGAATGACAGATGCTAAGGAGGAACAACAATCCTAAAGCAGGCAGTGGCATTTGGTCAGCTGAACCTCTCTCTAACCAGGGTGTAAGTTCACTTACTCATACAGACAACAGCTTTTCAGACCAGGATAGCTGAGGCATCCACACAGCTGGCAGATAGGACACCGCAGCTACGGGAGATCCATGTTCTCTTAAAGTGAAGTTCAGGAAAAGTAACCTATAGTATTACAGACACAAAAGTGTGGGCAACAGTTCTAGATATCAAATGAGCACAGAGAGCTACAAACAGACACAAAAGTGTGGGCAACTATAACAGTTCTAGATATCAAATGAGCACAGAGAGAACTGGAACACGCACCTCATGTGAATACCTGAATGTTTAGTTAAATTTAGTTGTTTTAATCTTCGGCTGAATCCCACTTCACCTGTTGTACCTGTAGGTAGAGCCAAGCAGGCAGATCCAAGTGTAAGTCACTCTATAGCTCTCAAGGTTCGATATTTTTTTTTTTTTTTTTTTTTTTTGCATAGAGCCACTTTGTTATTTCAGTGACATTCATGGCCATTAAGAAAGGCAATACTTGTGCCTTCTGTGGCTATTAAGAAAGGAAATACTTGCGCCTTCCAAAGAGGCTTGTGTGAATATTGCCCATTTCCTACAACATTGCTAAGAGACATTCATCTATTGTGAAGGTGGCTATGTATGGTGACTGGGGTGAACAAAACAACCCAAACAAACACAAAACCAGTCCCTGCCTTGCAGCGAAGAGGCGACATGGACAGAATTGCAATCAAACAGAGCAGCTGTAGTAGAGATCTTACCACAGAAAGAACAGCAAAGCCACAGGGAGGGTGGTGGAGCAAAGTTAATCCTATTATAAATTAGCTTGTGCTTCCTGCTCTGAATGCTTGGGCTACCCTCTTTGTTTCTAGAAAACACGATTTGGGAAGTTTAGCCTGCACAAACAACTGTGTCAACAAGTCCTGGGGCTGCAGGAAAGAAACAGGACAGCTCTGGTTTGTACTGATTCATGGCTATTTATTCAAGGTTTAAAGATATGGCCATAGATCACTACTAAATTCCTCTATGAAAAGACAAATCTTTAATTTATTGGTTATTAAATTGTTCCTCTTTAGCATCTGTCAGTGAATCATGGCTTAGTAGGTTAGCTATATGTAAAACACATCAAAACCGCAGACTCCAGTCTAATAAGATGATAGGTCCTGATGCTCATAGATCTTTTACTCATACATATCCTCTGGTTAAAAGATTCATCCAACTACCTAACTTGTAGCAAAAGCAAATAAACCCTAAAAATAAGTGAGGATATTTTAACACATCTAGAGTTGGCTAGAGTCAAAACACAAGGTGCAAAGTCTGCATTCTATTTGTGCTAATGATTATATTTGCCTTATTTTTTTTTTTTAAGTATATTTACTCGAACTCTCTGAAACATGTAGCTGACTTCAAAAAAAGAATACATCTGCCTGTTTCACAGAAATCTTAGAGTGCTCAATAGGCACCAATGGAATTCTGAAACACTGAGATGAAAGACCTTGTTCACATACATATAACTGTACAAACATTTTACATGTTCTTAGGTAATAAAGAGACAGTCTATGGCTTAACCCATATGCCACAGACCCAAATGCTTAGCCATGAGCAAGTGAGTAATCCTGATTTAGAGAACAGAGAATTTTAAGTTTCAAAGCAAGTGCAAACGTACTTGCTAAAGTAGAACACAGTGGCGACTGCCAGGAAACCTAAAAAAGGGGGGCAAAATATAAGATATGAGCACTCTATTAACCACAGTGCACTTCTGTTTGCCTATAGATTAGCTGGCATAAAGGCCCCAAAACAGATGGTAATGAATTCTGGTCATCACTTGAGTGTTTGATGCCCCAAAGATACTTAGGGTCGTTAGTGCCTTTTACTTTTCATAGTAAGCACTAATCTTCCAGGGATAAACGAATGAACATTTCTACTGCTTGGCTGCTTTATCACATTTCCCTCTAGTCCTATGGAGACTTGACGGCATTGTTCAGGCACAGCCCGCAGGATGGTTTGAAGGTGCAAAGACATTAGATATTGATCTGTAGATCAGCAGAGGAGAAATGGTGGTCAGCTTTATTTTTGACTGATCCTCTACATTACCTCCTAATATTTGGATTTTACCTCACAAAATGTGAATTCCATTTGAGATGGTTAGTCCTATTCAGGTGATTACTAGCAAAACTGTTGCTTACTCTCTGCCCTCCTTATATCAGCGGAAAATCCCTTCAGAGAGGAATTTTTGAATGATTAAAAGGGCAAAGATTTGCTCACCTTCTTGTCTCTAAATGGTGATAAATGTGTTTCCATCTTACGGCTGGAAGCTCACATACCGCCCACACTGTGTAATTGGGTAGGGAATGATACTGAGATCACTTTAATCATGTCATATATATTTTCTTAAGAAAACCCAAGCTAAATTATAATAGCTAAAGACTGGGTGCTTTATATATGTCTGACAATTCTATTCTTCCCTTATGAAATTGTGAATTTTTAAAAAATAAAGGTCTTTGCTGTTCAGCATAGATTTAATAAGACAGTTTTACTTTAGGTGAATATTAAGTAATTGCTAAATGAGATCTTCAAGCATGATAAGTAAATAAGAGCTTAATCTACTTGCTATATAATTATCTTAAAATTATACATACAGCAATATATAATTAAAACTATTCTTACAGTATAAAAATAAGAATTTAAACATGAGAGCCACAACTTCCATATAAAAAAATGATTCACCATTAACCTGTTTTATATGTTCATTTCTACAGACTTTAATGAATTCAGGTGAATGCTTAAACACCGAACAAGAAAAGGAATTATTTCTGAGTCTTGATCTAAAATGTATTGGGGAAATTTCCCTCAGGCCACATTTTAAAATCTGAAATGAATCACTGAATTAAATGAACTGTAGAAGTCTACACCCCAACTGTCTTGGGGTGCACTCTATACCCAACAAAAAGAAAAATATATCTCCTGAAGTGATTCAACATACCTATTCAGGTCCCTAACCCCGACTGTAGAGTACAAAAGGACCTGGGGAGAATGCAAATATCTAATGTCAACAAGTCTTTCCAATGTCCAGTATTGGGTGGAGTATCTGTAGGCCTAACTGACCATCTATCGACTGCAAATATTTAAGGAAGCCACACTTAAAAATGCTGTCTGCAAATATCTGAGTATCTGAGATGAATGTTCTGATTCTGGAGAGGCTTAAATTTTTTTGAATTGTATTCTAGAAGCAAGACTGAATTCAGAAAGGAATTTCTATATTACAAACTCTAGATCTGAAAGGAAAAATATTTCAGATATTTACAAGGACCTGCCTGCATAAGTTCTGTTTTCTGGTTTTTGTTTGTTTGTGGTTTGTTTTGTTTTGTTTTGTTTTTTTCCCCTGAAAAAATACCTGTTATTTCTCACAAATATCTATGATCTCTTTTGTATTATGTTCTAGATGTGATTCATTACTTTTACTGACATATGCATTGGGATTTCATGCTCCAGTTCTGCAGTACTTTTGAATCATTAGAAATTATCAGAAACTATCTCAAAGGAAACAGTGGATGTGACTTTTTTTGTCTGCACTTTATAACACTAGCATCAAAAATATTGATTTTTTACAAAATGTGAAATATATTTGATTCAGCTGATTCTTCATGTAGCAAGATTGGATATACAGAGAATGACATAGAATGGTTGAAGTTGTCAGGGACTGCTGGAGAGCATCCAGTCCAACCCATCTGCTCAGAGAAAAGACAACCACAGCAGATTGTGTCCAGCTGGAAGCTGACTATCTCCAAGGATGGAGACTACATAATCTCTCTGGGCAACCTGTTCCAGTGTTTGAGAACTCTGAGAGTAAGTATGTTACAGAAAAAAAGTTCAAATGGGATTTCCTCTGCTTCAGTTTGCACCCAATACCTCTTGTCTTTTCACTCAGTGCTGCTGACAGTATCCTGAATATGTCTTCTTTGCTACCCGCAGGCAGGAATTTATACACATTGATAAGATCATCCCCCCAACCCTCTCTTCTTCATGCTGAACTGTCCCAGCTCTTTCAGCCTCTCCTTGTGAGAGAGATACTTTAATCATCTTTGTGGAACTGCAGTGGACTCACTCTTGAATGTCCATGCCTGTCTTGCATTTGGTAGCCCAGCACTGGCCACATCCTTCCAGATACGTCTCACTGGGGCTGAGCAGAGGGGAAGGATCACCTCCATCAACATGCTGACGATGTTATTCATTATGCAACCCAAGATGCTTTTACTTTTCTTTGCTCTGAGGACACACTGCTGTTTCATGGTCAACTTGGTGTCCACTAGGACCCTTAGGGCTTTCTCTGCAAATCGACTTTCCAGCCCAGCAGGCCCAGCCTGTCCTGGTGCGCTGGGTTATTTGGTCTCAGGTGCAGGACTACCATTTCTGTTTGTTGACCTTCATGAGGTTTCTTTCTACCTATTACCCCAGACCAACAGGGTCCCTCTGAACAGCAGAATAACTAACTGGTTAACCACTCCTCCCAAGTCTTGACCATCCTCAAACTTGCAGAGGGTGCACGCTGTCCCATCATCTGTCATTGATAAAAATACTACATGGTATCGGTCCCAATATCGACACCTGTGGTACAGAATTATTGACTTGTCTCCTGTT
>KL267442.1:25275-48354 GCA_000699545.1 Podiceps cristatus
CCCGTGAGCTGTCTATTACACACAGACAACAGAGGTTACAAAGCTATACCACTCTCTTGAACTAGATATTTAGGTATCTGAGATGGGCTGTACAAACCCCACGCTGTTAGGGGTCAGAGGAGTGAAAAACTCATTTCAGGAGAGCAGCTCATCTGATCTCTCTTAGATGCCAGCTCTGAAATAAGCTGAACAACCATCAGGAGAGTACCTGTTTCTCTCTGCTGCCTGTAAATGATGGACCAGTTAAGAAAGACACGAGACGTTTTTGGACATCTAAAATGAGATTAATTCATTTCTAAAGCAATTCAGTGAAATTCAGAAGTGTAGGAAATAGGCCTTAGGGCTGCATCTATGACCATTTTTTGACTCTTTAAAGGAAATCTCTAATAATAACCTTTTGGAGTATGTCAGCTTAAATGAGCACTTCAAATGGTGGTCAAATATGCATTAAAAGCCATGTCACGTGAGACCTATGAAAGTTCAATGAACAAGTTTTGCTATTGATAAGCACACAAAAACCTATGATACAACAATTCATTAGTGAACACAACCTTAATGTGCTTTTAGAAGTCATACTGACATTATAGCAAGCATCAATTCTAATGCTTCTTCTTGTCAAGAAGTTATTTTTACCTGGTCATATAAACATATATGCATTAAGAATGACCATATTCAAATATGTAACAATTTGAATTTATTCTCTAAATACAGAAAAAAAACAAGTCTCCAGTTTCCTTATGGATTGTTTTCTTTGGAAGGCATAACTCAGTTACTACCTCAAATAAACTGATTTGCTTGCATTTAATATTTGTAAGTTTGGGATAAATATCGCTTCAGTGGCGTGAATTAAGCTGGTGTTTCATGGGTTGTAAAGCAGAAATGTGTAAAAATATAAAGACTGGATGTTATCCTTCGTCACCCAGACTCCCTGTACACTCATCTATAAAAACAAACCAAAACAAAGTACCTACAGAAGGTAGTCCACGTCATGTTTTACTAACTAAATCATTTTAGATGAGTGAACAACTGCAGATGTCTATTTCTCTGTATGGACCAAAATAACCTGAGGGTAGCTAATGTAGAAATGTAAATACAGGTGTCTAAAGATGAATAAAATATTCCCATTTTAACAGATCTATATAATGTTTCACAGACTCAGAGGAGCTAATTACCATCATTACTTCCCCCTGAAATAGGGAAGAATTATACTGAAGAAGGGTTTAGCTACAAACACAAAACAGAAAGAGGTTCAAATTCAGGTTCACACATTTGGATCTCTCTGGAAAGATCCCTGGCCCAGCCCTGCGACCGACATCAGCAGCACGGCAGCACTGCAAGGACTGAGAGAGGACCTTGAGGCAGAGCAGTCTCGACTGGCACCAGTTGAGGTGGGAGATATATGTGTATGAGCCAGAAACTTCTCGTTCATGCCATAAGACACACCTTCAACATGTGACTGAGGACAGAGTTGTGACTTTCTTCACTGGCTGCAGGATAAGCCTGGTGATTATTTAAAACCGGAATCTGCCAACCATTAAGGCAGCCAAGATGAGGCAAAACAAACCCTTCCTTAGTCCTAAGGACACAGAACCAAGATTGTTTGGGTCATAAGGAACCTTAAAAGACCATCTAGTTCAACTCCTCTGCCCTAGTCCAGGACATCTTTCACTAAATCAGGTTGTTCATTAGCTTAGGGCTGCATCCCTGACATGCTCTTACCTCCTCTAAGTGGTGAGGGAAAATAATTTTTGTCTGGATTTTCTTACTGCTCCAGTCTCTGCTTTCAGACTCCTGTCACACAGCACAACTGGGGTTTTGAGTTTGCAAAAGAGTTTTCTGTAAAAAAAGTTGAGCCCTCTATGTAGTTTCTCTTCCACCAAGATCTTATCCTCAGCATGTAAAAATCACCGTGTCTTCTCTTTGACAGAAAAAAGCCATTTTACTCCAGCTGAGTAAGATCAGACCCCAAGTGCCTACTTAACTCAGAACATTAATGTCAAACAACAGAATGTTTAATTCATAACCGTTAGTCAAGTACTCCAAGAGCTTCAGGTGGAACGCAGGGAGAAGTGCAGTGCATTAGTCTTATGTAAATAAGCTCAGGTGTCCTTCAGATGTTTGCAAATATTTCTGAACCGTAACTAAACTGCAGTGAATTTCAAGTATTCAGCAAGCCCTCAAAGCAAGGCACATTTTTACAGGGGCTTCAAGCTTAACGGAAGTATGTTGAGTATCTCTGGGTGATACTATGCGAATGCACAGCGTTAAAACATTCATTCTGCACCTCCTTTATCAGCACACTAAATTTGACTGTCACCTTAAAAAGCTATTAAGTTTTCAGTTAATCTATTTAGGATATAAAAATCTGAAGTGTCTTTCAAGTTAATAAATTTTCTTAAGACATCTTTTACCATTGATCATTAGCAAAAGCTAATAATCAGAAAATTTAATCTACGGATCTCAGTCCTTCACCAACTGTCTTCTTCATGATAAAATTTTGGATTCTGTTTTATCCCTGTCGTATGATTCATAGTTATGTAAAACGTTTATTTGTTTTGTGTGTTTGAATTGCTTAGCTCACCTTATTGCCATTGCCAAATGAAAACCTTGGAAAGACATGGGACACAAAGCTAATAATATCAGAGGACAGCAGTGTCGAACAGTCAGGCTGTAGATTTCTCTGGATAATGCTTTAACTTAGCTTGCAGTCTGCTATTCAGCAAAAAAATGAGACTTGAAAACTTGAAAAAAGCCTCTCGTGAAGTGATATGGTTTGTAGTCACTTGTCACAATAATGTGAATAAAAGTTGTGACCTGAAAAGATATTCTGTTCCTAAAGAGCATGAGTTGCCATTTAACTTCAGTTCAAAATAAGACAAATTTATGTATGTGTACAGTTCCAAGGAGCCCTCAAGTCTTCTCTGAACATACCTTGTCATCTGATTCTCCAACATCATCTTTGCTGCATCAGGGAAGGATACATTCCAAGGTGCTTTGTTCCTTCACACAGAAGGCAACGAGATAAAGACAGGTGAAAGGAAAGGAGCATTATTTTCCGCAAATGTGAAGTCTTGAGGGCTGTTGGCTGAGTTTTTTATTTGTGATGATGGGAGTCCGGGGTGAGTGGCTCAGAGTTAGGTGCATAATGTTGGCCAAGACTATATCTGACAGACATGAGCCCACAGTTAGCTGGAGCATACAACCACAATTTAATCAGTTTGTGGAAGAGGCATCATTGTGATTCTTCCAGAAATAAACAGATTCTGTATATTTACAAGTAAAATACATCAAAGATTAAGGAGATTGGTATTGACACATAGAACCACAGAAGGGTTTGGGTTGGAAGGGACCTTGAAGATCATCTAGTGCCAACCCCCTGCCACAAGCAGGGACCCCTCCCACCAGCCCAGGCTGCTCACAGCCCCGTCCAACCTGGCCTTGGACATTTCCAGGGATGGAGCAGCCACCGCTTCTCTGGGCAGGCTGTTCCAGTGCCTCACCACCCTCATTGTGAAGAATTTCTTCCTAACAACTAATCTAAATCTACTCTCTTCCAGTTTAAAGCTATTGCCCCTCATCCTGTCACTTCACAACCTTCTAAAAACCCCCTCCCCAGCTTTCCTGTAGCCCCTTTCAGGTACTGGAAGGCTGCTGGAAGGTCTCCCCGGAGCCTTCTCTTCTCCAGGCTGAACAGCCCAACAGTCTCAGCCTGTCTTCATGCTACCAATGGTGCTGGGAACATTACAACGTATCTATGAGCTCAGTGAGGAACAGCAAACAGAAGAAAAATGTGACTGAGCAGGTGAATAATAGCAGATAGTAACTGATGTGGAGTCCTGTCATACAATCATAGTATCATTTAGGTTGGAAAAGATCTTTAAGGTCATCAAGTCCAACCATTAACCCAGCACTGCCAAGTCCCTCTAAACCATGTCCTTAAGTGCCACATCTACACATCTGTTAAATACCTCCAGGATGGTGACTCCACCACTGCCCTAGGCAGCCTGGTTGAATGCTTGACAACTCTTTCATTGAAGAATTTTCTCCTAATATCCAATCTGAACCTTCCCTGGCGTGACTTGAGGCCCTTGCCTCTTTTCCTATTTCTTGCTACCCAAGACCCACACCCACCTTGCTACAACCTCCTTTCAAGCAGTTGTAGAGAGCGGTAAGGTCTCCTCTCAGCCTCCCTTTCTCCAGGCTGAACACCACCAGCTCCCTCATCCGCTCCTCACGTGACTTGCTCTCTAGACCCTTCCCCAGCTTCGTTCCCCTTCTCTGGACACACTCCAGCACCTCAATGTCTTTCTTGTGAGGGACCCAAACCTGAACACAGTATTCAAGGTGCGGCCTCACCAGTGCTGAGTAAAGGGGTTAGCAACACTGCTGAAGGCTTAAGCCCCTGACTCAATTGACAGCCTAAATAAGATTGTCGAAGATGACTAGCTAGAAGATACTGATATTCAAGTATACTCTTTTCCTCTAGGTTTTTGGTTTTTTTTTCCTCATATATATCTGAGTGACTATTCAGTTGTACCGGGGAAACTGAGGGATGGACACATATGAGTAATTCACAGGAGTTCTGCTGAGGTTTGTAAACCTTCCTGCACATCCCACACAGACCAGAGTCTACCCTGGCATCTAATTCCTCAGAAAGCTTTTGTCAGTACAGGCCCTTCCCAAATTTTTTCTTTCCTTGCAGTTTCTCAGCATCCCCGGAGGCAGGGATACATCTGGCTGCTAAAGAGACCAAACTGAAGGGACAAGATATGAGCAAGAATACACCACAGAAACTCTTGACAATTATGTAAGAGTCTAATTTTGGAAAGCCAACAGGAAGACTGTTAACTTGTAAGAGTCATTATTTTAAAGAGCCAGCAAAGCAGCAATGTTGACCGCAGAACGAGTGGACTGATTACTGAAATTAGGAGTTAAATTGTAATTTTTACAATTTTGCATACATTAACCTTTGTCCCCAAGTATAATTAATCCCTGTCCTTCCTTACCTCTCTTTGATTGGATCATAATCAGTCTTTGGCTTGCTGTCCAGCTGAGGGACACATGTACATGGCCTTTTATCCCAGCTCTTCTGCAATAAACATGCATGCTGCTAGCTCTTCTTTCATAGCAGGTTGAGCAGCTAATTGGGCAGATAGTGAGTTAACAGGGAGACGTTTAGAGAGTGGTTTTATTGATTAGTTTTCTACATCTACACTAAGATGAAAATAACTGTACCTAGATTAAAATTTTTAGCTTTGCTGATGTATTTCTATCTTTCATCTTGAAGAGCTGCTTGCCATGAATAAACAATAAAGCAGCAAACTACTGAGCATCACTACTGGAAGAGACAGTTTGAGAACATCTTTAGAGCTTGTAGATGTTATTCCATGTTCGTACACAGAGAGGAAAGAAATTGATCAAATCTATTACCTTCCCCTACTATGCTATTCCCTATCTAAATGGTGAGACAGGGTCTTCGTCCGTAGAAAGGTAAAATATGGCCACTTTTGGTCTGTGAAAAGGGGATGAACAAAAGGCACTTATACCTCCATTGCCTACCAACTCAGGTTTAAGCAAAAAAGCTACTCATCCACAGGCTGTCCTTCTTCCATGTGCCTTTCCTGCAGGATTCAGACATGACTGCCAAGGAAAACTAACAGCATAGCTGATGTATTATTTTTTATGAAGTTGTTCACTACAGACTTTTTTACAGTCACTGAAAAAAATAATTACCTCTAGAGATGATTTGTTTTCTATCTCCAAAATTACTTGGCTTAAAATAAGAGAGTACCCTTTCAAAAAACCCGTATTTGTTC
The DNA here is from genome assembly GCA_000699545.1 of Podiceps cristatus. Taxonomy (NCBI): domain Eukaryota; kingdom Metazoa; phylum Chordata; class Aves; order Podicipediformes; family Podicipedidae; genus Podiceps; species Podiceps cristatus. Next base: position 31,092 of record KL267442.1, read on the forward strand.
CCTGACCCTAAAGTGAGCTCAAAAACTGACATTTACCTTTCCAGTTCCTAAATTCAGGATAAATGGATTCCATCCTACGAGTCCCACAATCAGGACACTGAGCTCAAGATTTGTGACAACTTCCAGGCAGCTTCTAAGTGAAAGAACATAGTAGATGTTGTAACACAGCATTGAGTTTTCAGTTAACAAAGTAATTGGCTTTCCTCTGCCCGGCAGTCAGGTGGGAAGTCATTAGTCAGTGCCTAGAAAGCCATTGACTGATTCAGCCCAATATCAACAGGCACCTTGTAGAGGCAAAAGTGCGAATAACAACAACAGCTGTTTCTTGTAGATATCTCTCTTCTTTGGGTCCACTTTTACAAAGATTTTTCACAGAAATCCCTGTCCCAGAGACAATCTCAGTCTTATCCATCTCACCTGGCAAACAAATAAGGATCTAAACCCAATCACTTGCCAATCACTTGTGTCAGTAAGACAAAGAAGTTTCTGGCAGATCTCAAAACACTTTTGGACTGATCTACTAACTGCACGTACATGCAGAGTTGGTTATTTCTTGCCTTGTCACACAGCAATGAAAGGAATGGAAAGTCAAAGAAAGGGGATTGAATCCAATTCCTTTACTAGTTGTTCAAGCACAAATGCAGACAATAGAAATAATATCAACGATTGTCTCAGCTGTGGAAGAAAAGTTTAAAAATAAGAATGTCCAGTGCTCATTTAGTGCATAGGGCAGAGCTTCTATGACTTGCCAATGAAGATTGGCACACACACCAGTAGTGCAGCACCATCGTGCTTCAGAAAACAAACAAACAAACAAACAAGTTACTTTCAAATTCAACATTCTGGATTATAAGAGGTAAAACTTCTACTTTTCAGGCCCCAGTCCTGAAATTCCATTCCCACAGCTAAGAGCAGAATTCTCTTCCTGTTTCTTTAAGAGGATGTAGCATAGAGGCATTTTGATGTATTCCTTCTGTATAAATCTCATTACCTTCCTGAAAACAAACAAACAAACAAACAAGTTACTTTCAAATTCAACATTCTGGATTATAAGAGGTAAAACTTCTACTTTTCAGGCCCCAGTCCTGAAATTCCATTCCCACAGCTAAGAGCAGAATTCTCTTCCTGTTTCTTTAAGAGGATGTAGCATAGAGGCATTTTGATGTATTCCTTCTGTATAAATCTCATTACCTTCCTGAAGGAAAACTTATCTTTGTGTTTGTGTTTTCCCATCAATTACACCGATGGAGGAAAGTTCTTCAATTACTGCTTCTCTGTGTGATTCTTTTCAGATCAGTAAGGATTCTCCTTACGTGAAGAATCACATGAAAAATGTAAGAAAATATATAATAGAAAAAATAATTTAAAAACTCCTCCCTGGCAACTGTATTTTGGAGTGGAGATTATTGTGGTGTAACCACAATCTCTTGTTTGGCAAGGAAAATACACTTCAGAGGAATAAATACCTCTGTCTCAAGATCAGTTAAAACATTCTGTTGCAACCTACAGGCACTTAAGAAACTCTGTTTTTTCTCTACAGTTCCTATGTTTGCTGGCTTTCCAGTTGGCAGCTGCAACCTATAAATAGCTGGAAAGATGATTAGTATGAACGATGAGACTAAATGATTCACAAATGAAATAATTACACTGCATCTGTGCAGAGCTCTGCAACCAAACTCATAAGACTAGTCACTGTGTTTGCTGGGCACAGAAGGGGAAGGACTGGAGATAAGATCAAGACCTATTTTACACCACTGTTCCTAGCTTGCTAAAGAAGTTGTTCATACTCCATGGTTACTGTTTGTAAGGATCTGACCCAAAGCCCAATGTCTTCTAAAAAGCTCAGGACTTCGTTCTGCATTATCCTACCAACATGTCGTTTTCCTGTGTGAGTGTAGAAATTCAGCTGCAGGCAGCAACAGCACAATTTGGTTTCATTAGGTGGAAAATCCGATCTCTTCATGTGCTGTTCATACAGCGTCCTGGCTTTCAAATAATATTACTGTTGGCCTTGCTTAGGTAGCTGAGTCAGAAAAAAATTGTTGTTGGTTTTGCACACTGTCTCTTCTTGTATTGATTTCTCTCCTGTGCCTTGTAAAACATGCTCCTTTTCACTGGTTCCCAGGATTACTTCACTGCAGGAAGCAATGCCGTATTGCAAAGGACTGTTTGTGCTGCTGTAGAATGCCTCCGCTTGGCATTGTCTTTTCAACATCTTTTCTCTCTGCTTTCTGAAGTTCCATAGCAAGTTTTAATTTCAATTACACATTCACAAAGTTCTCTTAACAGAAAAAACCAAAACAACAACAACAAAACAGAAAAAGAAAGAAGGAAAAAAGAAGATGATTTTACAAGATCAAGATCACCTTCCTCAAAAAGCTAGTAACAGCCAAGTGTTCACCAAAGTGTATTTATCTGGCTGGCTTATAAGTAAAGGCAGAGGACCTCTGGTCATATGAGATAAGGTGACCTTCATCAAACTCAGAATCGTTCCTTCAGAGTTGCCATCAGAGGTTATTAAATTCCTCTATGCACGATTTAAATTCCACTACCAGTCCATGTGGTCTCGCCTCAGTGAGTTTTGAGAGGATTCCAGCACATCTAAACTCAAGACAAAATCACTATTAAGCCACAGCAGAAGTATGAAGTTGCGATATGTGAAAATCTGTTTCACTCTGCCACTTTCCTTCTCCCATCTATCACTGATACTACAAATAAGCTGTGGATCTACGAAGAGCCACGTATCTGTGTGTATCAGTCCTTTGGACAGATGCTGCCACAACTGTCCATTTTGAAAATACGTGCCAGAAGAATAAAAAAGACACTGACAAATTCCCATAGCATTATTTGCCGTCTCATTCTTCTTCAAGACCATTGGGGGACAGGAAAAGTGGCAATGCCAAAAGACTGTGTAGCAGGTAGCAAATATGACCTGGATGAGAACTAAAGGGCCACGCACCCATCTAAGCCAGGAAGACAGAGGCTGAGTACACTATACCTTCCACATTCAAGATAACTTCTCTGTCTAACTGACTCAAAATTTATGGGTCTTCTACTGCTATTACAGGTGTTAGGGTGCATATAAAGCAGGGTTCATCTCCTATTATTTTAGCCATTTATAAGTTCATTTATAAGTTCGGTACTTCTTTTGTAATCAGAGAAATAGGCAGTTTTAGAGACCAAATCATCATTTAAGTGCTTTGGCACTTAAAATACAGAAACTCCATGAATGTATTTAGAAGTCTTTTAACATTATATGAGAGCTGTAGTTGTGAGATGAAGCCATCTACATCCTAAATATTTCAAGCTGATTTGAGACAATACCTCTGCACCATGACTTGCTGGCTAACATTCAGTTCTTTAACTCCTCCCTTTTTCCCTGTTTGGATGCACCCAAAATAATAGATCTGTTCCACTGAAAGACGAAGTTAGTGCATATGGATCATGTTCTCACATATAAAAAAAAAAAAAAAAAAAAAAACAAACAAACATCTCAATTGACTAAGACTGTATTGAACTGCTTGGAAAGCACTCTATAAAGAGTGAAATGCTCAAAAATCAAGGCTACAGTTAACTCCTGAGCTTTCCCTCCTTTGTGGTGTCACTACCCTGAAATGCTTCTCAGTGAGATCTAGACGCTGCTGAAAATGTTACTCAGAATACAAAAAGTTCTTCCTTTTATCAGTCACCAAATTTAAAGGAGCTAGAGACTGCTGAAAATGTTACTCGGAATACAAAACGTTCTTCCCTTTATCAGTCACCAAATTTAAAGGAGCTAGAGGCCTCTACTTCTAAATACTCTAACTTCTTATTTACAGTCCAACTCAAAACAAAACTGCTATAGTAGGAGTCTATGAAATAGAAGCAGGTATGGGACCCACCGATATAGGATAAGATGTATTAAGAAGATGAATCATTTAGACAGATGGTATAGGAAACATGTATATCATGAAACAGGCCATTAACATTCTCTGTCCCACAGTACTTTCCAATGTGGCCATGTGAACTGTTTCCACTGTAAGGAGCCTCCTATCAGGAAAAATGACAGTAGCACATGTGGAATTATTCTGCAACATAGTGTCTACCTCTAATGTTTGCTGATTTCCAAGCAGAAAGGAAAAGTGGTCCATCCTCTACCCCCTTGTCAGGGAGCAGCAGTAGTAGAGGAGCCCTCCAAAGGAAGGTGAGCCAGGAGCTGAGGGTGACAGAAATGCACTGTTGCCCTCACCAACAATGGCACAGTCCCTTGTCTGAGCAAGCAGAGCAAAGCAGGTCCAATAACAGGAGCCATCATCATCCAAGAACCTAGACGACCAGGGAAATCTGCAGTGACGTGGCAGAGCCAAGATCAAGCTAGGAAGATGTCAGCAAGGCAAGGTCAGGATAAGCAGGGTACAAGGCTGGGCACAAGCTTACTTATCTCAGGCAAGGACATAGGACAAGGGCCTGACCTTAAATGAAGATCCTACACATCCCCAGGGAGGTTTCTCATAAATCTATGTGTTGTTTTCTGGTAGCCTCACAACTGCCTTTTTCCAAAAGGCAAATCTCACCTTCCTAGAGAAAGTGCCTTAAGAGAAAGGAAATTGGATACTGAAGCATATCAGGTTGGATTTATTAGTGGATTGTTACAGGGTGTTAAAGGAAAATCTAAAATTGGTCTTGCTTTCTGACTAAATCCATTAAAGAAATCCACCAGGCTTATATCATGCTCATTTAGCATAGTGAGAATTGCAGATCTGCAGATATGTAGAATTGCAGAGCTGCAGAACTGGCAGCCGTGGTCATGAAGCTGGAAGAAATTATCATCATCCACAAAGTTACTTTTCACTTGGAGTCTATCTAGGCTTGCCGGACAGACCCTAGTGACCTGGCCTCATTGTGGGGAAAATACAAACATGGTAGCCATGGTTGGGAAAAAGCTCAAACAGCATGTTGCTATGGTTTGACACTACCAGATAAAAGAAAAGAGCAAAAAAACCAAACCAAACCAAACCTAAACCCCAAACCAAACAAACCAACCAACCAAAACAAAACAAATAAACAAAACAAAACAAATAAACAAGCAAATAAAAAAAAAAAAAAAAAAAAAAAAAACACAAACCAAAAAAACCCAGCAGAGTGGAGTCAAAAATTCAAAACCAGAAAAGTGACTGCCCCCAACAATAAGTAATGTTGATTAACAATGTGTATTTAAAATTAAGAGTGAGATCAGTGAAACACTACCAAATGCAACGAACATAGGCAGATGTATTTGCAAGAAATTGGCGCAGAATTGAAACAGATCTAAGAAATTACTATGGAGGAAGCGATGGTTTATTCTAACCAATTAGAATAAAAAGGAACAAAGGAAACGGGAGCTGATAAAGCTTGTCCAAGCGTGTGTGACATGAGCTAATGACACCAAAACATGACAGAAGGGCACATCAAGGAATAAGCGAACAAGTAATGACTTGGTCTAGTGGAAAGGCAGCTTAAGACAACGCTTCTAAAGCTAAAACCTCTCATGTGTGTCTGTAAAACAGGTATTACCATAAAATATGCACCAGACTGTAGAGCCCAGCTCAGTACCATAGGGCAGTTATCACAAATGTCAGGAGAAAAGAAAAAGACAGTTTGCTCACATATTCTGCTTGAATAGCCATATACATCTTCCTGTAGCTATCAAGTCAGGGGATCTGATGAACACGTTAGCAGACATTTCAATAAAATTGAGGAATTACTGAATAGCGATGAAACACCACAGCCAGAGCAAATAAAATGAGACAGAAAGGTGACCACCTTTAGCAGGCAGGTGAAATGGTCTTCACTTCTCTGTAGACAAAGTATATGCAACCATACACAGCTGAGAAAGATGACTTCTCATTCTCCCAGCACTAGGAAGTACAACTTAAGACCAACAAAGACTGTATCAAGACGTGCCCTCCCTTGAGTCAAGCTGATTTCTATTTCCATTTACAATAAACAGGAAGGGTTAGTTCTTCCAGCAGTGAGAGTCATTTGGAGATTCTCCAGTCAACAATACCATGTAAGCCTTGATTTTGAATGGTATGGAATATATTCAAGGCAGAGGAACAAAGAGTCTAGAACATAGCACAGAGTTAGGAAAAAGATGACAAGAAAAATGAAAGAAAGAAACCGATGATTTTATGTTCCTGAAGTTCTCTGCTTGCTGCCCACAGAGTATATGGCCCAAGAGACAAAGGAAAGAAACAACTCTTGCAATTAAATGTAATGACTCATAGTTGAGGCAGAATCATGGTTCTGTAAGAAAATGCACAAGTCTTCCGATGTTATTAGACATGCTAATAGCTTAATAGAACTTCATAGAGAAATGGAGTACAAACTTGTTAATTTGTCAATGAGCTACCTATCTTTATGATCTTATTTGTCCGTGACCTGAGTCACCACCAAAGTTGTATTTGTTTGCACATGCACCTTCTGGATAATTCATCACTAGTTAAAGCCTTGTTCACAATTTCCAAAAGTACATGCATACTAAATCACTATGGAATTCTTTCCTGACAAATTGCTAACACACAAAACCAACACATAAGCTTAATCTTTAATTTACTGTCTGAGACTACATTGCATATTTGCAGAAAGCTCTCACGAGTGGCCACATTATGCCACATATCAAGTCGCTGGCAGCATCAGTCTCAGCTCAAGAATCAACATTGACAGCAGTAACTATGAGAAGTAAAGCCCATCCAAGCACTACAGTAAGCAAGAAGGCACAAACCTCATGAGAAATTTCTTGAGCTAGATTGAAAGTAAACAGATGTTAATAATTCACTTTGCATTTTGAGCCACTTTCAAGAACTGTCTGGAAAATGGAGAACAAATATCAGCACAACACAGCAGCCCACTTTTTAGCTGATTGTGAAGAAATACATTCAGCATTAAATGTCAATGTGAAATCTTGCCTATTACAGTGCCTATGACAAGCTCGTGCAAACATAATGGCCCTTGACTAGCAAGCAAGGCTGTTAAGTTTGCCAAGCAAGTCTGGATTTTCAGAAAAAGAAAAAAAAAAGAAAAAAAAAAAAAAACAAACCCTGAAGCATGGAAGGGATAGCAACCTCTGAGGACAACCACCTATTGAAAAATGTGGCACTATTTCAGAGACTTGAAAGCAGATCAAGTCATTTTCATATCATCTTCTTATAGAGCACATAACTACCAACAGGCAGTGTTCTGATTAAAATTTTCATGGGTAGCAATCGTCACTTCCTGAAAAACCAAACCTGCCAGGCATATTCTGACTCCTGTTCAACTCATTTTATGAGTGTGCAGTCTTAGAGCACCATGGCATGCAAACTTGGGGATGATAAAGGCCATTACCTGTGCAAGCTGTCCATGTGTAATACCAGGTAGTCAATGTCCCTCCTGTGCCTGCAGGTTTGTTCTGTGGGACTTCAGATCGAATATTTAAAATCAGATACACATCGTACAAAAGAGACAGTGTTAAAATAGAAGGTGCAGAATTTATGGCATGTTCAGAGAACCACAGAATAGTTGAGGTTGGCAAGGTCTCCTGCTCAAGCAGGGTCAGCTACAGCAGGTTTCCCAGGACTGTGTCCAGTTAGGTTTTGAATATCTCCAGGGACAGATACTCCACAACCTCTCTGGGCATCCTGTTACAATGTTAGTAAGAAATAGTAAGAAAGTTTTTCTTACATTTAAAAGATATTTCCAGTATTTCTGTTTGTGCCCATTGGTTCTGGAGCTGTCACTGGAGACCACTGAGAAGAGTCTGACTCCATCTCCTTCTCTTCCTCCCATCAGGAGTGAGTACACATTCAAACCGATGGGTAATTTCAGAACAAATATTAAAACATGTTGTACCAACACTTCCACTTCAAGGGGTTGATTGAGTACATAGGCCTGCAAACAGACACTGCCAGCGTGGGAATTTGAATTCATAGAGTAATACACGGATATTATACTGAAGCACAACATTTATAGACACGCAACCCATACAAATGGTAGCAAACCCTGAAATTGTTGTAGCCCTTCACTGTGGGTTTGTTGGTTGGGTTTTTATTTTCTTTTTGCTAATGAACAAGACAAATGGCAAAGCTTACCAGAAAAACACACAGAACCTTTAGAGCTTAATCGGCTTTTACATTCGGGTCAGCAAATGTTCCTGCTACAAAGCCAGGGGGGGATTCTTGCAACCTATTCATGTTTCTCACCAGCGCAACAGCAGCTAAAAAGATAGGCAACCATGGCTACCGTCGTGGGATCAGTAAACTTCTTTTCGCAGCTGTAAATATTTGTAGTGGAGCCAATTAGGGGCAGCATGCTTTTGTCAGCATTGCCTAGGAAACATCGATACCTCCTCCAAAGAATCCCCCACCTCTCCTTATCCCGCTGGCATTTATTGAGCAGGAGTGTCAGCTCTAGTGGCTAATGTTGCCTCATACACACATGGCGTTAGAAGCTCTGTTTGCACTGCGTGAGAAACTGGCTGTGGCAAGGCACAAAGCTGCTTCTGGGGACACCAAGAACCTGGGTTCTTCCTCCTCTGCACCCTGGTGGGCCTACAAAACCATTAGGGAGGCGACTGTGAAATATCCGAGGCAGTGAGCTTCTTTTTAAAAAAACTGAAAGATTTCAAGATTCTTTCGTATAGCTATTTGTACGCAAAATCCTTGTTCTGAGCAAGTAACGTTCAAGGTCACAAGGGGATTGATGCATCTGCTCACAGGGTAATTTCATAAGCAAGAGAGCCACATGTATAGAAGTCATAGATAAAATGCCTTTTCCTTTCACTCAGAGTGTAAAAGCAAATACAACCTCACAAATCTGGGAAACATTTGGAGAACCATTCCCTTACATCTTTCTGAGAAGGGTATCCCAAAACACAAGGTACTCACATGCAACACAACTCGGTGATAGTTTTTTTCAAAATACAGGGGTCAGTTTAATCCTATCAGTTTTACCCAGTTGTTACTATGTCTAAACATCCTCAACTTGCACTTGTCAAGCACTTCTTAATACTCAGGACAAAATCTGGTTCATGTTAAGAACAGGGAAAGCTGTAGCACATGGAGGAGGTCAGATGGTAATCCCAAACCTGGTTATGCAGTTATATGCCATATGGATGACAGGCCATTTGAAAAACTTCCTATTAGCTATGCACTGACATCCCCTTTCTGATTTTTAGAGGTTTTCCAGCTCACTCCCAGGATCTGTAACATTGTGTTTCATGGCAAACTACGGAGAATGGTGCTAAGCATGTGCACTTCTGCTCAATAGCTATGTCTGTGCTTGATCTCAGTTCTTCTCAGTATTTTCTCTGATTTCCTAATTTCCTAATTTAGAGAAATGTCCTGGTTTCAGCCAGGACGGAGTTAGTTTTGTCTTCAGCAGCTCCTGTGGTTTGGATTTAGTGTGTGAAACACGGTGCCAGCTGCTGCTGGGGTTGGTGCTGCTGAACGGTCAAGGGCATTTTGCAGTTTCCCAGGTTTTGCTGATGTGCAGGTGCAAACACCTGGGAGGGGCACGGCCAGAAGAGTTGATCCAGCCTGGCCAAAGAGAGTATTCCATGCCATAAGTGGCATGCCATGTATAAGTGAGGGTCAGCCATTGCTCTTGGGCTCTGGTTCGTTGTTTGGTTTGTGTTCTGTTCATGTTCCCTCTTGTTACCTTATTTTTATTTCGTTCGGGCCTGTATGTTCGGCTGTGTGTTCCCTCCCTCGCTCTCCCTGGCACTCGCTGTTCTGGGATGGCTGCGGGGGAATATCCCTGCTCCCTGCCTGCTGCTCGGGATGGGCTGTGTTGGTCCTCAGGTGGTGACAAATTGCACATTGTTCATTTTATATGTTCTATTATCCTTATACATTATTATTATTTTTTTTTTTTTTAATCTTTTCCTTTGCTGTCTTGGTAAAGTGTTTTTATCTCAACCCATGAGCTCTCTCTCTCCGTTTCTCCTCCTCACCCCACTGGGGAGGGGAGGGGTGAGCAAGCGGCTGCGTGGTTCGGTTACTGTTCGGGGTTAAACCATGACAAGAAAACATCATTCATCCAAGCTGCCAGGTGATCAAAGAAACAGGGCTATGGTTCTGCTGAGGAACCACATATGGTGAATGCATTTTGAGAATCTGTGGATGCAGAATTTATGCACTATTTTTGCTCAAGCAAATGGTAGCAGAACCCATGCTGGGTATGGTGCAAAGTCTGTGACGACTCTGCCCCACTACAATAATAATTAATCCAATGAATCCCATTAATTTTCCAGCCATGAAGTCAGCAGTATTGCAGCTGCTTAGGAGACGCTGAAACAGGTAACACATGTATGGCATGAAAGAAAGTGAGCAGGAAAAACTGAGGTAAAAAAAGCCCAACTTGTTAAAATAGCCCTAAAGCCTTTCCTACTTTTAAGTCAAGAGAGAGAAATGGATGAAAGTTGTCAAATGGACCTATTTCTTCTGCAAGTATTTTGGAAGCTATTTAGTGTCTCTTCCTGCCTTTTCTACGGATGCACTGATTGAAACTTCACAGTTTTCTAGCCAGAAGCAGCTGGCACCAACCACAATTACAGCAGAAATGCTGAACTATCAATGTCAGAGGGTGAAGGAGCAGGAATCACAGGCACCCTGCTAACATATACGAACGTGTCTAGTTTTACTGAGAAGTGGTACAGTTGTTTACCATTACATGGGATAACAAGATCATTGCTCAGGCCCTCCAGGATCCAAACATCATCATCTTCCATGAACAGAAAGGTGACTGTTTACACTGTGATAACTACTATTGTACCTCATTGCTTATGCTGCTATATAAATCCTCAAAAGACTAACGGTCAACAGGCTTGCTCAAAAGACTAAAAAAAAAAAAAAAAAAAAAAAAAAAAAAAAAATCTGGGATATCAATGCATCAAGGTTTGGTTAATATAGTTCTGTAGCTAGGTCGATTCAGATAGAACTGCAAGAAATATACCTCCTGACTTACCAGCCTAACCAAAGCCTTGATGGTACTAGAAGTTTCCTGCATATATCTGGCTGTCCGGGCAATCTGGGAACTGCCATTCACTGAGCTCATCACAGCAGAGGAAGTGTCTTGGAACAAGATGGAACATAAGCTCCTCTAGCTGCCAAAACCAGTACCAAGTAAGGCTGTGTCTTTGCAAGACTCCTGCCTAAAAATTTGAACAAACCAATGTTTTTTGGATCACAAAAAAAATCAGGGACCCCATGTACAATATAATTCTGTCAGGGGCAGAATATTCAACTACTCAATAATAAAGCCATTATTAAATCAGAGGTGAGAGAATTGCCAGTCCATTAATTCTGTTGGTAATTCAGCTCTGCACACTAGAGGATGCACATCTTATTACTGACCATGATATTGTGTTGTCAAATGACTCAATTTTAATAATACTATAAAGAAAACAGAGACCCTATGCCAGTAACTTCAACCATTTAGAAAACATGTGCAGGTAGCAGTTTGTACCATGGGTGGCATCCAAAACCATGGGCAAATGCCCATGTAGCTGAAGTTCTACAGAGTAGAGTGAAAGCTGGAAGAACTTGACTGGTGGGGTTATGATCCACTTGAGGATCACCACAGGCTTCTCTCATTCTGTCCAGGAACCGGTAACTTAAGCAGGGAGGGAGAAGGAATTGGATAGTTTACCATCTAATCTCATCTTTTTGCTATATTCCATTCTGTTTGCTATATTTGCAGTGGAAGCGTGTCACAAGGGTTAGTTCCCAAATATGCACTGGGATTTGCATGTTCCCTGTAGGTTCCTCCCACCTCTTCCCTGCTGCCATAGACTGACCCAAAATCAAGGGCGGATGTTCCTCCTCTCAGTAGAGTCCAGGATCACAGCACTAACAATGCGAGGAGCTCTTGGGAAGTTAAGTCATGTCAAAGGAGTGAGTCTATCAGTCTGTATGACCCAATCTACTTTGTAGCTTTCTTTACCTTGTAACCCTAATAAATACTGCTGCCTCATTCTAGTCAGAGGTTGCCACAAAGCTTGCTGTGCTCGTATTACCAGACCAAGTACTTCCTATTCAACTTGCACATCTCCAGCACTTAATGTTCTGAACATGCATCCTCACCCACCTCACCAGCTCTTGCAGGACAGATGGGAGAAAGCACCTTTTTGCTTAGAAAAGTAATTTCCCCACTCTTTCTAACAGCATTTTACCTATATATTATATAGCAATTTATTCAATTATATATGAGGCTGTGGCCTGATCTGACACTTCTTACCACAGGCAGTCCGTCCCTATGTAACATGGTAGGTAAGGCAAACTCTCAGGTAGATTATGGTACATTACTTTCCCCTAGGAATAATTTCTTCAGTCATGCTATTTTCTCTGACTTGCCATAGTACAAAGGCCATTACAAAAACTGGAAGAAGACTGTGTTTCATCCTACTGCTCCTCCTGAATGCACCATGATAAATTTCTGCTAGGCTGGAGAGTCTGTGTTAACGATCTGAAAGTCCAGCATCCCAGAGAGGTCAATCTGCACCTAAATGTGGCAAAAGGTGAAAGAATTCTAAACATTCACTTAATGTTTCTCTCACACACAGAGAATCATCAAAACCAGGAGACCAAATAAAATATCAGTGTTCAGTGAGTACAGGATTATTTCATTTATTTCTTTCAAAGGCATTTATTTTATAGAGATTCCACAATTTCACTCACCCCATCTTTGACACCTCTAACTTACAACAGAAAGAAAAACATACCAACCTTTTACTGCGTTGCTCTGTCGATTGTGTTGGTAATACTTGGATGTCGCAGGTACCATATCATCCAATTTTGTCTTACTGCAGAAAAATACCTATTGCCTTTTACAAACTCAGACTTCTCACAGAATCGGGAGTCAGTATGTGGATCACAGCAGGATCCAGCTGGACCTGGGGAAAATGCTCTATAGACTATGAACTCAACCATAACATGAACAAACCACTGAGATACTATCACTGCAGAACTGAAGCCACTGGAGACATTAAGATCTGACAAGCCGTGTAAAGAGGGTTGAAAAGAGAAAGAGACTAGATAAATTTAGAGAGAGCTATAAGTTTGCATAAAATGAGTTTAAAAGCTTGATATTATGTCATGTTCAAGCTAGCTCCTACCATCTACAGGGGATTTGGGCAAGTGCATAGGTCACACTAAGCCACTGCAAAATACTGCTGGCTCTCTTTCTAGTCCATGCTCTGTACAAGGTCTCTGTGCCCAGCCTCTCCCAAATGCCATTCAGCCAATTTTGTTTCTATTGCTTATAAAATGGGGTTTATTTCATATTTGAATCTGCCTAACGGTCATGTTTGTGTAATGATGCAACATCTAATACTTCCTATGTGGCCTTTTCTTTTTGTGCTTTATGGAGAAACAGGGCTGGAAGGGGTGAGGGAGAAGGGGAGGTCAGCAGGCAGTGGGAATGATTCTGTGACAACTTCACTGCTAGGCACAGCTATGAAACTTGCCTTTACTTGACAAACACAGCTTGACAGGCACAGCACAGCTTGTACCTTGGGCAAACCCAATTTCCATAGTGCTCCTCCTCAGCTAGCCCAGCCCCGCATCTTCCTGCAGTGGGGTGCAGTGAGAGGTGTCACCAGTTCAGGAATGAGATGCTTTACGAAGTGAACTCAGTGTCACCTTCTCCTTCACCTACAGAAACTGTGTGCTTGTGCCTGGACCATAAACACACCACTGAATTATACTGTCACCAGCAATATATACTTCTTTTCCTCTCTCCCTCCCTTCTTTTGACTTTTTCACCTTGGCCCAACCAAGGGTTAACAGGACATTCCCATTCGTTACTCACTTTCACAGTGAACTTGCCATCCCTGCCTGCACATCACACCAACACATGCATTTCAAGAGGACAATTCAGATCCTCTCAGTTAATGATACCAACTATTCTAAGTTATTTTATGTAGAATGCACCTCTTACTTCATCCATTTCCTGTGCATTACTGAGAAGAAAAGAAGAAAAGAGATGGAAGTATGGTACATACTGTAACAGCAGTGCCCTTTGCAAAAGTACATTCCACCTACCCCTGTGACTGGCTGGTCTGTCATTAAACCAGGAGCTTCTGACACAACAAATTCTCTTCAAGTCCACTTTCTTGTCTTTCAAGGGTAAAGCATCCTTTTCCAAACCTGCCAGTTCCCTCACCCTCAAGAACCTCTCTGCTATATTTGGTCCATTTGCAGACTTTCATTTTCTTAAAGTAATCAGCAAAAATATCATAGATGTTTTTACAAGCATTTTTTCCTTGTAATTTTGAAATCTGAGTTGCATTTTTCAAAGCCTTATAAAAATTCCTAGCACTGGGTAAAATGATGTGACCCACTTTATACACGGGACAGACTAGAAGCTGTTAATTGCCCCCCTCAGGCCTTAAAAACATTGAATACCAGGAGCAACCCCTGAATCTCTGCCTCAGAAGTCTGATAATGATTTAATATTAGTGATTTAATCTTTTTGAGGAGCAGTTCATGTATTGAAACTTAAATGTACATCAGGTCTACCCTTTATAGAACTGAGAGTGAGCAGAGCAACTACATCTCCACTATCTTGAAGGGAAATGAGCAGACTACATAAACATTTTTGTAATAAACTACACAGTTTGAACTATATTCAGCTCTCGGTAAATAAGAACTATAAGAATAAAGGCCATTCTGGACACATATCATCTTGCTGGTTCCTGCTGTAGTTTGATTACTTACTGCATGTGCCACTGTTCTTCCAGCAGTTCTCCTTGTGCACAAGCCCTTCAGATAACTACGTTACTACAGCATATTGTCTCCTTTTTGGATCAAGAGTAAGCAAGATATTATATGACTCATATCCTCATACGCATCCCTACCTAGGAGTTCTCCCATGCTATCTAGACCATTCACACAACTTGGGGTGCTTGACCTCATCTTCGTTCAGCACAAGCAAGTATAAGCTCAAAGCAGTAACAGACTTTCAAAGTCATTTTCTCCATCAATGATCTCCCACAGGTAGTTTCTGAAAGATCATCTTCAAATAGTGGGATAATACATGCTCTTTCCACAGCACATGGTCACCGAATTCCTACTACTAAAGGCTTTATCTACCCATACCCATGTGGATAAAATAACATGCGACCCAGAAGAAACCTATAAATACTGGCACAAAATGTATCTCCTAAATTCTCTCGCTCATTCAACAACTTTGTCCTCCAAGGTACACTTTGGTTCTCTCCTGTAAGCCTTTCCAGAGCTGGAATATACGGGTAAGTGCACAATTCAGTTACAAGTTATACACAACTCAGTTGTAAGTGCAACCTGTTCTCTTCTGCCACTGAAGTAGTGTTTTTTTCTGAACTCTCAATAAAATTATTGTTTCAGAGACCATTTATGAGAATTATGGGTCCCACTTTTCACGTCCCTCAGGAGATATTGAAACCAAGTTATAAGTTGCTATTCTTCTCTCAGCCTTGTTAGGAAAGTAGTTTGGTTTGTATACTGATCCACAGCCCTCAACCGTGGGAGTTCACACCTCTGGATAAGGAATATCAGCTTCCACATGGTAATAGAGCAGATCTAAGCATTACTACACCTACCTGGATCTATTCTTTCTAGTGAAGTAACCAGCAAAAGAATTTTTTTTTTTTTTTTCCCCGAGGTACTATATGTACATAAATACATACACTTATGCATAGGAGACAATGGACCAAAAAGACAGGGTTTTTAAACACAGGAGGATGATTCTCCTATGAACCTGCATTTCATGTTCTCTGGTCACCAGCCACTGTTTAGATACGGTTGCAGATCTATAAAAGGCTTCTCTCCTTCATGGAATCCTCTTCTTAAATTGTCAGAAAGCCTCGAAGACAACCTTGTCGATAACCAGAAGTCATCTCCTGTAAAATTACACTGCAGGTTTGCTTCCACTACTTTAATTTTTCATCAGCTCCATTTGAAACTTGCCAATGGGGTGTAATGGCTTTCATGGTCCGTTATTCAATCCAGTTGTACAGCACACTGAATCTAATAACAACAACTCGCAGCACTTTTAAAATTTTACTTGTTCCCCCTGTCATGTCTGATAGCTTTTTTAGATTACTAATTAATAATAATCCTAGGCAGTAGTATAAATATTCTCACCAAAAAAAAAAAAAAAAAAAAAAGCACAGCATGTTTTCACTTGATGCTCAGTTTTCAGCCGGCACACCCTTCCTTCCCCCTGTGAATTCAAGGCACTTGAAGTTTACTGACCCTGTTAGCACAACTCTGTCGGGAGCCACACTTTAAAACTGAAAATATCTAACTGCATATATCGATTCAACAGCCCACTGGTGTTCTGAGAAATTGAATTGCCTTTGGGAAAAAGTTAACCTTGTCATTGCATACTGACAAAGCAAAAAGCTCACTGGTTAAGCTTAGCACAGGCTCTGTCATCCTCCTGTAACAGGGAAAGTTAGAGACTGTCAATTTGGAAATTGGAAGAAAAATGTACTGGTGAGGAAGAGGAGAAGCTGAATGACAATCAAACAAGAGCTGAACAAGAGTAGTTCAGCATGAGAACAGTAAAACATTGACCATGAGGTCAGATAAAAAGAAAATGGGAAAGATTTCAAGAAATGAGTTGTAGAGAGCCGGAGAACTGGAATAAACATTGCAAAAAGGTTCATTTAGACTCTGGTCCAAAAAAAAAAAAAAATAATAAAAAAAAAGAACTCTTACACAGAGAACTGCATGGCAATGGAGTTTGCAGTTTGCAGAGGGACATCAATAACAAACATCTGAAACATCTGAGATGATTCTTGCTAGATACAAGCCCCTGAAAAGAGCAAGTGTTGCAGAGACTGGCACCAGATTTTCCTCTGCATATGCTGCTTTACGCTGGCTGAGGCTGCCAGTTCGAGAGAGCTGTGCGATGAAGCTTTCCCTTCTGTCCTCACTTGAGAGGTGAGGGAAAAAACCAGAAAATTCCTCAGGGCGTAGAAAGGGCCGTTGTCAAAGTCAGAATTAACATTACTACTCACCTTGCTCTCACCACCCACCCCCCACCCCAGTTCTACCTCATTCTTTCTCTCATGCTGCATCCCACATATCTAAAGGCTTGCCCAAAACATCCAGTCACCGTTGCTATAGGAATAATCTACACTCCACCAAAGCTGATCTGGAAGAATGGCATTTATAATGTACTGGCTACAACATTGATCCACTGGTTCAATGAGCCAAAGGAAGAAAAGGGAAGAAGAAAAAGATAACTTGTAAAATCTGATTTCTGAAAAACAAGAAAT
>KL267443.1:480-76796 GCA_000699545.1 Podiceps cristatus
GAGTTGACACACCGCCTCTGCTACCGCGGAGGCATCAGACAAACTTGACGAAGCGATGCCTCTGGCAGCGCGGCAGCCGGCAGTGCCCGGGCAGCAGGGAGGGCAAAGGGAAGGTGTGGAGCGTGGCCAGCGCGGCAGGGCAGGTGCTTGGGAGGCAGCACAGCTGGAGTGGCTTTTTCTGCTTGGGAGAGCTAAAAACAAGGATGTGCAGCACGCTGGCTGAAGGCCAAAGGGTGCCTGGAGGATCATAAAATATGACCCCCAACTGCCCTTTTCCTGTTACTAGAGGGCGGAGGGGTAAGGCCATTCAACTGTAGAAGTTTTTATGGATGATAAACTTTAAACAAAAGGTAATGGCTGTCCCTCGGGAAGCATAAATGATAAACAAATCTTAGCGATATGTGCTTTGGCTGATTCATTATTAGACTGTCTGTAGGGAAGTTTGGACGATGTCAGTATTTTATTTTCACATGTATATTGGCTGAGAAGAGGTGGCCAGAGCAATCCCTCTTCAGTGCTGTTGTGCTCTGCCCGGTGTTTGCCCAGGGAGTTGCTGTTGTCCAAATCTACTTTCCATTTATGGCAATGGAAAGTAGCTCATTTGTTGGCTTCACTGGAATTTTTGTTCCTGGTTCAAGCGGGCGTGAGGTCAGACAAGGTTATTTCCCAATACAAATGAACCTGTCGTAATCTCTCATGGTGACTGTCATATTCCCGGGGTCACCCTTGATCAAGAGGAAGCTGTTCTGCACCGCACAGTGACTGGCAGAATCAGGGGACTGGGAAAATGATCTTTGCGAAGTCTGGGAGCTAGGGTGGGGGAAAGAGAGTTGCAAGTTCACAGTGAATAGAACAGCAGGTATAAACAGGGGAAGAGGGAAAGGTGTTTCCTACATAACACAGGAGAATAAATTTAGACTAGAAATAAGAGGAGGGTTTTTAACTGTTGTGGAAGTGAGGTTCTAGGGAACATTTTGATGGGACTACAGTGGCAGACAATTGTTTTTAAGATGATGCATGACAAACTTATCCGTGGGGTTTTGTAGTTATCTACAACAGCATTTAATTTTCGTATTATTTTCTCTCTCTGCAGCTGTTTCCAATCTAGATGAAGAGAGTAGATGGACCGTGCACTACACTGCCCCGTGGCACCAGCAGGAAAATGTCTTCCTGCCCTCCTCAAGACCACCTTGTGTGGAGGACCTGCACCGACAAGCCAAGCTGAACCTCAAGTCAGTACTGAGAGGTAAGGTGCTGCTGCTGACACTGACGTATCCTAAAAGGACAGTATGTTTTGCCACAGTCTTTACAAACGTATCCAAATTGCAGACTTTGGAAGTTTGTTTATTCTTCTGCCTACAGCACATCGGGAACATTGAGTGGGGTTTACCCATTCAAATGTAGTGATAGGGGGAAAATGCTTTTGCTATCAAGAGACAAGGAAATCTGTTACCTGGCACTCTGGAGTGGAAAAGGGGAAAACCTTGTGTATTTTGGCCATTTCCATTTAGTGTTTGTGGTGTTTCCAAAATGGTATCTGTCTTCCATTTCAGTAAGTCCTGAGTTACTCCATTTATACTTCAGTGTAAGAACCACATCAGAGGTGTTTCATTTGGTGAGTTCTTTTGTTGTTGTACAGTGTCATTTCCAGGGTTGTGGCTCCTTGTGAGAGGTCAGAAAAGGCACCAAAGACAGAGAAGGGAAATGAGGAACGGGCACCCTCAAGAATTCTTTCACTAGTGAAAGTGCTTTCAGGCGAAAGGATACGGTGTATTTTTAAGGACCAATTTTTGCTCTTAGTACCGTCATTGGGAGCGTACCCGTTTGGTCTGGCGTGGAAGGAAGCATTGTGTTGTGTTAGTGCAGCCATGAGGACAGAGGCAGGCAGCCAGTGGGGAGGACTGCAGAACATCTGTCCCTGGGCCAGAAGCAAAAGTTTAAAATTACAGCTTAATGTCAGTGTTCTGGAAATGGTTAACCTAGATTTTTCTTTACATTGGCTATTTAACAAAGGGGGTTACCCTACAGAGAAAGGACTCATTTCAAGTGCCTTTTTGTTTCAGCAGGATGATACCTTGCAGAGTTAACTTGATTTAAAAAAACATTGTAATCCTTGTTTAACATGACATCCGTGCTTTTTAAATGTGCAGAAAACTTCATTTTGTATGTCTGAATAGAGAAGTGTTTGGCTGCCGTATTTTATTTCTCTTGCGGTTTCTCCAGTTATTTGATTTTCACCATCTCTTGCTAGGTGCCTTTTGCTGTCATTTAATAGGGGAGTCTTGACAGCCAGCATCATGGCTCAGCAGATAGCCCAGCCCGTGTGTCCTCTATACTTATTATTGGATTAATGCATTTGTGCATCCCTTTAGCCTTGAAATGTTTACTCTTCCCTTACCAGTTCTTTACAAAACAAAAATATTTGTCTGCTTTAGATTAGAAAGAATACTGCTTGTGGTTAGATTTTTGTGAACTTTAACTACTCATTCTTCTATTTTTCTGTTCTCTGTTTGGGACCATTATCAAAGAAAATCAGACAGGCTAAAGTGTTACTCTGATTTTCTTGTGTTTTATCAGAAATGTATCTATTGCAATTTCATCTTCTATTTCAATAAATTTGTATCTAACATATTTGTGTGGAACTAAGTAATATATGATGCTTCCCTGCAGCTTACACTTGTGAAGTTATTTCAGTCTGCTGGGATTTTTCTCTAGAGGTGCTGCTCTCTATAAAACGAAATCTGTTCAGTACTACTGCAACTTACCAGTTAGCCATTTGTGTTAAATAAACTGGCTCATGCATGTGATGTAGGACTACTTGGTAATGAAGTGAATTTCAGTTTCGTGCTTTCAGGGTAGTAACTGGGAGAGAGGAGAACTGTGATACCTTCACCAGACCTCAAGCTGCTGACAGTCAAGAAAACTCTGCTATTTATCTTATTTATTTATTTTACCTCAGGCTCTTTGCCTGGGCCATGTTCATTTCCTATACCTAAGGCTCTTTGCCTGGGCCATGTTCATTTCCTAATAGCAGTTCTAAAACAACTCCTTGCTGTGGCTTGTAGTCCTAATAGGAGTTGTTCTAAAACAACTCCTTGCTGTGGCTTGTAGCTGTCCTGAGTCACTACAGCATGAATTTAACACCATTTTCAGTAAATTTCATTCTTGTCTGTGGGGACTCTGAGTAGTAAGAGAGGTAGACTAAAGTTTAATCAGCTTAACTCTGATGCTGCTTCAGCCGGAACTATGAAATCAGGAAGACGCTTGTGCTTCTGAGTTGTTCTAAAACAACTCCTTGCTGTGGCTTGTAGCTGTCCTGAGTCACTACAGCATGAATTTAACACCATTTTCAGTAAATTTCATTCTTGTCTGTGGGGACTCTGAGTAGTAAGAGAGGTAGACTAAAGTTTAATCAGCTTAACTCTGATGCTGCTTCAGCCGGAACTATGAAATCAGGAAGACGCTTGTGCTTCTGATCATATTTGGAGGATAAAAGTTCTGTAGCCAGAGCTGAGTTTCATTTAGCGTGAAAGTGCTGTTGAAATTGATGTAATTATGACAACTGCTGAACTGCTTTTCCACCTGCTCCTTTGGAAAAGACAGTTTTCCAAAGCTTCTTAATGGGCTGGAAGTAAATTCAGTGCTATGTGATTATGGCATAGAAGACCTGGAGGAAAGGTAGTCTCATGAGAAGCATTGTTGGGCTATCAGGGGAACTTGAATTCTGCATTTCTTGGCCTTATGATGAAGCTCGCATTTTGGCATCCTTTTGGTGTTTCGGATGCATTGGTTGAGGTGGAGTGTGGAGCAGTAGAATAGCTGTTTGTGTGCTGCCCAGTGTGCTGCCTGGGTGGTGGGGAATGAACAAGGTTGGATTACAAGGTACACTGTACTTTGTGCAGGAAACAGTGGGGTGAATCCCCCTGTTCTCCAGAAAGCACTTGCACAAGACTGGAAAAGAGTAGAACAAAAGCAAAATTAATGTTTTCTTTGTGGTAAGTCAGAGGTGAAGTAGTGGACGTGCACAGCACTGGAGAAATACTTAGTTTTGATAACAGGGAAAATTTCCTTGCAGTAAGGATAGTGAAGCACTGAAATAAATTTTTGGGTCTGTGAAATAATTGGAGGTTTTTAAGACCAGATAAGAGAAACACTACCCAGAAATTCTTTGTGTATATTTAATCCTACCATTATAGGAGGTTGGGAAGGAAGAGAGAACCTCTGGTGGACCCCTCATAGAACCATAGAATGGTTGGGGTTGGAAAGGACCTTTAGATCATCTAGCTCCAACCCCCCTGCCACGGGCAGGGACACCTCCCACTAGACCGGGCTGCTCAAGGCCCATCCAGCCTGGCCTTGACACTTCCATTGAGGGGACATCCACAGCTTCCCTGGGCAGCCTGTTCCAGTGCCTCAGCACCCTTGAACCTGATAATGCAGTCCTGAGGGCTAAACCAGTAGCTACAGTTCAGATCATTGAAACCCACATGTTTGAAAGTTTCCCAGTCCAGTTCTTGTTTGGATTATGAGATCTGACATTGCTGGTACATTGCAACTTGATTGCAGACTATTAAATTGTTATTGCATTCATTGCCCCACCAGTGAATGGAGAAGTAAGTGTAAAACTTAGGCAACAAATAGTAATTCACATGGAGAGCACAGTAGTCATTTAAACCACCTATAAAGGCATTGAATGTATAAAATCTTTCAAAATAATTCAAGCAAGGTATTCCTTTCTGTCAAGGTGTTTTCACCCATCTAATACTAACCAGATGAAATCCTGGGTAGCTTTTAAGATAATGCAAGGTCAGATCTATTCTGGTACAATTTTAACAGCTCAGCAAATTTTTGACAGCATGGGTCTATCTGGAAAAATCTAGTGAAATAGATAGGAAGCTGTCTGTTGTCTAGACTAAACTTTTAAGTCCCACTCAAGGGGCACAAAAGCTATTATCGCTGCTTATTCTTAAATTGGTTTAAGAATAAAAAGTTAGGGATAGAGATATTAAAATGTATGATATCTAACCTGTCTTGAAAGAAATCAAGTACTCTGCCTGGTTATCTCTGCATGGTTTATATACAGAAGCAGTGTTGTGTTTGGAGGAGGAGGAGACTTCATTTTTTTTTTTTTTTTTTTTTTTTTTGTGCAGTTTATTATTTTACTTTGTATAATATGTATCAAAATGTCCACTGCTTATCACACTGTGGAAGTGGAAGCCATGTGATATTAGATGTTGCATGGGGAAGATTTTTTAGATTTTTTGTACCTATGAACTAGACTTTTACCCTTTTGAAATCAAGGGAGAATACTTATGTCTCCTTTACAAACCTATTTGTTCATAACTGAGGTAAAGTTACTTATCCTTCTTTAGGTGTGCAAGTGCTTAGGGTTGAAGTTTTAAAATGCAGTATTTTCCAGTAATCTGAATTAGGAAATGAAGCACTTGGGAAGTTAGTTATGAACAGTAGAGCTGTTGAGAACTGAAGTGGCTTTATAACTTTTACTAAAATCTAAAGTTGTCATTGACTAAAATCATGTACGTGTTTAACCCCGGCTACATTACTGCATTTTAAATTAAAGCTCCCAGTGGCTTAATCTGGTGGCTAGAGCAGAAGAGCAAATTCAGATGCACTTCAGAATCACGGCACCATTGCAATATGACTTAAACGTTTACAAAATGATGCAGTTCTTTGGTTGTGGTGGTAGATCCCATTATTTTAAATGTTTTGTTTTCACTGGATGAAACAGGCTCTCCCTTTCTTTGCGGAGGCAGGCAGGACCTTGGAGTGGCTGGTGGAGCAGATGGGGCGACTCATCGGATGTCAAACATGTGCCATCCAAGGCACCTGTTTCCCCACCCTCAGGTCCAAGCTGCTCTAACAGGCCTTCCCCGAGAGCCCGTCTGAAGTGGCCTCTTCCTCATATTTTCATGGTCACCTTAAGAAAGGTGTTTTCCAGCATGCAGACATTCAGGTGGAAACAGTATTGACCCTTGAGGAGTCTTGCATGACCCTCTGTTCCACATCACTGTTTTCTCCTAGGGAGTTGTGAAAACGGGTGATGAAGATGATGGGTGGGGAAGGAAGAGCTGAGTCTCTGCATGGCATCAGGATCCTCAAATCAGTCCTACCCCCTTGCACTGTGTGCTCTGCTCCAAGGCTGAACGAGGGACTGCTTGACTTGTATAGTCTCATGTTGCCGGTGTCTACTGAGTGGCTGGAGCAGCTCTGGACAGCAGCAGAGCTATGATTTTAATGTTGTTTCAGAGTGGCATTGGTTCATTTTTTTTTTAAGGCAGACCATTATCTGTGCTGAAGGGGCAAGTGCTGTGAGCTGCAGCTATTTTGGTCTGCGAAGCCGAGAGGTTGAGCAGGTGTTCAACCAGAGTCTAGAGGGTAGCACCACAAAACAGCCCCCATCCCTGACGCCATGCATTGGCAAATCTGGCTTGTTGCTCTGCAGCAGGGCTGTGTTGAAAGGACAGTTGTCTGAAGAAGTCCCTAAAGTACAGCAGTCATTAGCCAGGAGCACTGATACCACAGCAGTACTATATGGCAATCATGCAAATATTTGGATAAGAAGAGTAAATTGAGACTAACCCTCATTTTGCTAACTGTAGTGTTATCTAAAGGGGAACCAACTTTTTAAAAGGGTAGAAAATGGCAGGACAAGGGGGAATGGATTAAAGCTACAGGAAGGAAGGTTTAAATTAGATATTAGGGGGAAGTTTTTTACAGAGAGAGTGGTGAGGTGCTGGAACAGGCTGCCCAGAGAGGTGGTGGATGCCCCATGCCTGGAGGTGTTCAATGCCAGGTTGGACGGGGCCCTGGGCAACCTTGTGTAGGTCCAGGCCTGGAGGTTGGTGTCCCTGCCTGTGGCAGGGGGGGTGGAACTCTGATCCTTGGGGTCCCTTCCAACCCAGACCATTCTATGATTCTAAAAATGTCAAGCAATAAGGCATGAAGCATGAAGATGGGGAGGAGATGGCACTGTCGTAGTGTTTCTTAACTGCTTGGAGCGTGTCTGACGTGTGTGTGCCCGTCTGGCTTCTGGGCAGGTTTGCAGTGTTAGCAGTGTGTTCACAGGTGTTGGTCCAGTGTCCTAAAAGGAAAGCCTAAAGTAACCTGGAATGCATTGGCTTCAGATAATCTTGCAAACTGATGAAGTGAAGGAACAGGAAAAACTTTCCTGTCCACATCCCTGAACTCTTCTTTGCTTCTACATTTTTCAAACTATCCTGTATTTTCCCTCAAATCTGAATATAAGTCAGTTGGAGTGATGGGAGGCAGAGAAGGGCATATATAGCTGGATTTCAGAGGGGCAGTTATCTTGCAGTTCCAGCAATTCGTAGTGTTTTGGTGGGGTTTTGTTTTGTTTTGTTTTGTTTTGTTTTTAAAGTAAAAAGAGAAGAATAAGCCCCACTGTTGCATGTTGTCACTCCCACGTGAGTTGGGAGATGACCAGGCATAAAGGGAAGGGATGAAATGACTCTGTGTTAACTTTAAAGGGCAAAGACAGCCAGACTGAAATGATACCAGGCTTTCAGGAGATAGCCGGCTCCTGAAAGGTCTGTGAGTGCTCGCTCTGTGCAGTTCAAGCTGCAGATGAGGGGCAATGTGGTGTCGCACGCTGCCGGTTACCACCCGGGCCAGCTGTCCTTTCCAGTGGATACGTACCGAGGGAGGTGTACCTGTAAAGGCTGACTTTCATACTCCTTTTCAGACTGTAGCTGCAGAGACTGCCCGCACAACTGCCTGTACTTTGTGCCTTTTCCCCTCCAGGGTAGTTGTGTTGATCCAAGCTATGGCCATAATATAGGGCTCGTTGTTCCAGTGTCTGCGATGATTCATTTGTTATCTCATCTTCAGAAGCGCTGGATTTGGCTGACTATAGCTTCTGTTTAGTTTTGTTGGCCAAATTCAGGGAACGTATTTAAGCAGCAGTGATTGAAACACTTGATTTGTTTTCCAGAAGACATCTGGTTAGCATTGTCAAATAAAACCGGATTTAAGTAGTTACTCATAAAGCCTCTATTATGTCTTGTTGCAAGACCCTCCAGACAGGTACGTGTTTAGCCTTTGTTTTCTGGGTGCATCTGCCAGATCACTGTTCAGATGAGCAATATTAGGGTCAGCCCTACTAGTCAGTAATCCTGCTGAGAAGATTATGGACTTAAAATAATCTTATGTTTCATTAAAGACCTGCAAAATAGGGGGGAACCACTTCACATTAACAATAGGTCTGGTTCAGGTTCAGAGAGATGTCAAGATGTGAGCTCCCTACCAACTGGAAACCTTAATGAAGTAAAAGACCATTAAAGGCTAGGGCTAGACCATATGTTCCAGAAAGGCCTTGGAGCTGTAAAATCAAAAAATAGAAATAAACTTATTTCCCATTATTTTAGTCTCAATAGTCAACTTAGTAACAGAGGTTCTGCCCATGTATCCCTCCCTTTTTACTGTTCCTGAATTAATTCACAGTACATATGTTGATGATTTTGGCCACGTTCCATAGTCTAACTGCCCTTTCTAATAAGGAATTTTAAAAAGTGAGTACTGAAATGAAACTAAGCAAAATTTGACCAGGATTCCACACTGCACATGGTTGAAAGCTGCCCTCATGCTGAAAAATTGAGCTGCTTGGAAGCATTTGGGTTCCCTATTTTTAGCTTTTGTTGTACAGTGCAGTGCTGAGTCTAAAAACATACCAGGTGGTTAGATTACATACTATACATAAGTGAAAGCAATTCCAGTGAAAGGGTTAAGAGAAGATGAAAATTTCTTTCAAAATAATAATGATGATGCTATTTTTTTCCTTAAACCTGATTAATGCGTTTTCTTAATGTTTTATGATACAAGTCAGAATCGGTAGAAAGATTTAGCTGAAATATTATCCCACCTCACCCCATTTCAGACCTGTACCTTTAGTGGAGAGAAGAAATTTGAACTGTTACTGCCTGTGGTATAGTTGTTTCAGTGCTAGGTAAAGTAACTTCCATCCTAAGGAATATCAGACTTTCGGTTGTTTCCCTTTTTGCTTTTCTTCCTCCTTTCTGTCTTAGATTACATGCTTGTTTACAGCATTCTAGATAGCTTTAACATTTAGTGTACTAAGAGAAAAAAGAAAACTGCCTTCATATTTTTATATTAGCTGTGTATAGTTGTCTAAGAAACAACAAATATCCATAAAAATGCTAGAGAAAAAGTGGGAAGAATGATTTTAATGCCAGCATCAAACATGCAAATAGCACAAATTGTTAAACTTAAGACATCTTGTCACCGCTAAGTGTAGTCATATAACACACTTGCAGAAATTTAAATTAACTGAAGACAAACGGTGATAATTATTTTGAGCGTTCCCCAGTGACAGCGTGTTAACAAATACAATTTGTAATGGCTGTTGCATTTTGGTGCCATTAGAAAAGTTTTCTATGTGGCTAAATCATGCCAATTACCTGGGGCATTAAGGGTGGGATTAAATGTATTTGGTTTTAAAAGCTTCAAGAAAAGAAAGGAATGATCAGTGTGTTTGCATTGACTTAACCGTATCAAAGGTATTTTCACATTGCAGAGTTTCCTTCAGTTTGTATCCTTCTTAAAGACTTATTTTCAAGGGTGTAAATCAGATACAAGTCGTAACTGCATACTTGCTCTACATTTATGTTGCACTTTCATGCCCTATCCTGGCTGAGCCCTGAAGCAGCTTGGAGGAGCTGGTCTGGAAGGTGCCACATCGGGACACCCTTCCCAATGGGACAGTGGGCACTTGTGCATGGAGGGAATAGACATAACATAAATATATTTGGTCGCTTTCAGTAAGATTTTTATGAAGTATCCATTCAACAGACTTCTCCATCACCGAGTCCAACAGCCCTCTGTTAGGCTTCCCTTCATCCTACGGAGCCTAAGACATCTTTGTTTCTGGGAAGCTCTGCACAGCATCTGTCATTAAAAGCTACCTGTGTGGCTGGGCTTGGGTGCTTGTTCAAGAGAGGGAACATACATTCACAGTCTTTAAAAAGTCTGAGAGACCTTTTAAACCTTTCTTGTTACTCATTAGATAAGAAGGCCTTGCGGTAAATGATTAAGTTTTGCCGATGGATTAAAAACTTGTCGCTTTATATGACACTTTCTTGTGGAGGAAGCCTGTTGGGTACCAGTGTTCACTGTCTCCAGGCATGTCTTATGCTTTTCTATACATACTGGTAAAAATAAAGATCAAGAGATAGTGATATAAAACTACATTTTGTGGGGGAGGGAGGGGAATAATAGGGAGGGTAGCTGGAGTGGCAAAGGCTGGTATTAGCCAAAGCATCTAGATCAAGCTGTTGAACAGAAGTTTCCTCAGCTGGGCTGCCACAGTAATACATCTGTTGAAATTCCTGACCCATTAAAATGGGGGTCTGAACAAAACAGCGCACTGGATATATCACAGCTGAAGTTCATGAACTTGCTTTGCAGTCAGCATTGGTTACAGTTCAGTTGTTACACAAGTGCATCATTGCTGTGGCTTTACAACATATTTTAAAGCTTTGATATAGAAGCACTGCATGTGATAGTCAAGTTCTGCAGATGATATGGGGATTTATACATTTAAGGGAAATGGGATTTGATCCAAGCTGAATGAATTTTTGGGAGGCATATAAAGTGGTAGAGGCAGGCCGCCTGCCTCATTTAGATCCAGGGACAAAAATAGATGCTGCATTGGAATTAAATTGAGGTGCCTTTTTTTTAAGGCATATTTAGCATGAGATATTTGTTGAAAATGAGATTGCCTTCGTACAGCTCTGCTTTTATACAGCCTGTTTCATCCACACAAAGAGAGCTATGCATTTTTATCCCCAGTTTACAAATGAGGGACTTGTAAAGAGGCATGAAGTGAAAGGCAGTAATGTTAGTTAGCTTTACTAATGAAAGAGACCTTTGAACTTGGGTGTCTGTTTTAATTATGATCCCAGGCATAATCATTCTCCTCAAGCTCTATATGTTGTTAGGTACCTCGCTGTATACCTTCATGCTGCAGGCAGAGTGTAGATACCCCCTTGGACTCTGAAGTTAGGAGGCACATACATGAAATTTAGATTGTCACGTCTGTCTGTAGATGTAAAGTTCTTGACTAGATCTAACCTGGAGTGATTTGGTAGGATGCAGCAATGCTGGGTCGAAAATCCAGGTCTTCTGATACCCATGCCTGTCTGTCACCAACCCATGAGACCTTAGTTGTCTCAGCTCAACTGGAAAAACAAATTCAATATATGCATGAAGTAAATTAAGATGATGTGCACTTACTTTTCAGCTTGGAAACAGAAGGTTTTTCTAAAACAAAAAGTACATACTGTGATTGTTAAAGTGCAGTGGGACCTATAAAGGAATGGGTCATTTTTAAAAGTTTGCTTTTATGATGAATGTGTATTGTACCACAGTCTGTGTGGCTTTAGGTAAAATTTTGAAAAGCTACTTGTAAGATAGTGTTTGTAGTTGTGACTTAGGGATGGAAGTGATTCGTGGGTGTTTGCAGAAAAAGGGGTTGACTGCAATGTTTAAAGATTAAAAAAAAATAAAAAATCTGACCACAGGGAGTAGAGGAGTTTTCCAGTGATATGTTCAGTGAATGGATAAATGTGTTTTAATATACTAGTCAGCAGATTTATTTCTCTGGTTGACAGTTTAGCTGACTCTTGCAGTTAATATAGCCTCTCTCTAATGGCGGGGGGGGGGAATGTAAAACAATAAAAGAAGAAGAAATCCCCACTCTAGAAAATACAAGTTAAAACATGAAAGTCTCTGCCAAGAAGTCACCCTGACTTCAGCTGAGGTAATTTTTCAAGCATGTAGATGCAGCTGTCAGCTCATCACTTGTCCCTTCTTGCTGACGAGGAGATGACACGGGATGGTGCAAAGGCAAGCAAAGCGTGTGCTGGTCTTTCCCCTTTCTTCCTCTGCACTGTGGAGTTTGCGTTTTGGCAGCATTGGTCCAACTGGCATTTTCTCTTTCTAAACTTCTGAAAATGACCATGAAACATTCTCCTTCTGACCAGTTCTGCTACTGGCAGGGCGATGCATTTTCCTTCATATAAACTTTCAAGATTCTGCGACTAGTTTTGGTGGTAGGAAGCTCTGCAGGTACAAAAAATTGCTAAGATTGGTTAAAGGAGAGGGAAACAGCCAACACATCCAGTCCCTTTCCAGCAAAGCCAGCCTTCCTTCCGTCACGGAGCAGTGCGGTATGTGGGTCTGACTAAGCAGACAAGGTAAACGTTAATCCTGGTTTTCCATGGTAATACCATGTCAGACGAATTACTGAGGTATCAGTGCTGTGCCTTCTGTTCACTCCACTGATCTGTGGCTCAAATTATCATGTAAGGATATGGTTTCAAGTTGTTGGAAAAGCAGGAAATTGCCTCTGCATGCGAGACTTGGCTACAGGTCAGGGTCGAAAGCAGTTACGTCTAAGTTCCTTGTATAAAATTAAGAGGAGATCTGGTCTGAGAGGCCTTGGAGGTATTTTCATATGCTTGGCTTGACTGCCTGTCACAGACCCCCTGAGATTTTACATGGAGAGGTCGAGTTATTCACAGCAGTGCTGAATTTGGTGGTTGTGGCTCAGAACTCTGGTGCAGAATTGCAGTTGGCTTGGTTGAGCCCTCGTGCTCAGCTTGGTGCTGCTGGTACCCGCATGTTCCCCGGGAGGGAAGAGAGCGGGAAAGGGTGATGCGCTCACCTGCTGTCAGCGAGAAGCACGTCCCCAGCACACTTCTGTCTGATGCCAGGATTTAGCAAACCCTGCGGCAGTGAAATGCTGAGCGGATGTAGGAGTGGTTGGGTGAATGGCAGCAACTGGGACATAATGGTATTGGGCACTGATGGCTTTAGTGCATTTTCTTCTGTCACACGTCTCCTGAAACATCATGTCTGCTCCATTCAAGAACTGTGGAAATGATGGCGGGGGGGAGGGCGGGGAGGGCAGGGGGCCTTTAAAAGGTCTTTGACCACATTTCCCATGCACTTTCTTCATGCTTAACTAAAATTACCCTGTGAACAGTAAAACTCAACCTCAGTCAGAATTTTCTTCCTCTAGGAAGGGTTTAACTTGTACCACGTAAGTGGGGATAATTTATGTTACAATATAATCTGACTCATTACTTTTAAGCATTGTTTATAATACAGAGGAGGTTTTCGTAATGTATCGCTAGTATAGAAGAAGGGCAAGACCTAACTTAGGGTTTTACCTAGCCAGGAAAGCACTTGCAGGACAACAGAAGGTGACGGGCAAGCACCTCTGCGCACTCAGCCCCAGCAGCAGTCGGGGATGAAGGGGCAGTAGTTCCAGCCTTGATGGCAGTTGCCAAGGCAGTGACTCTTTCCTGGTCCTCCTGGGCGAATGGCCAGTGTCGGTGTAAACAAAGCTGGTTCATCTGGAGTACAATAACGTTATTGCACAGTTCAGATTAGGTAAATGCAAGATTATGACTTTGAGCTTGCTCTGCATGTGCTGTAGAGTTGAACTGGCAGGCCTCATCCTCAGGACCCTGTTTGTGTCCTGCCTGAGGCAATCTCCTGGGGTTTGCCCTGGCAGTTCTTAGGCAGAAATATGGAAAGCTGTGCACAGTTTTGTATATTAGATAGGACATGTCTGGAGTCTTTCCTAGACTAAGAATTTCTAGCTTCTTCCTGGGTGTATTTTACATAAATAAATAATAAAAGAATGTACTGAAAAATACAAAGCTAATTGCTTACAGAAGACCATGGACGCATTTAATAATAATGATGAGATGGAGGGTGTGCCCCCAGCTAGAACAGTTTTTAAACAGCAATTGCCACCGTCAGTCTGGCAGCAGCAATAGCTTCAGTTGGATGCAGTGACTGACCTTGTGATACACTTCTGGGCTGTTGCAATATGAAGTAAAAGATACCTGCCTGAAACCTCTGCTGAGGTTTGTTGGCCTCAGGTGCATCCAGGGTGTATGTTTCCTGCTGTGCTATGAAACCTATGGTGACAGTACATAAAGAGATGTAGCAATTGATCTGGATCTCACACCCCACCGCTACCACCCTTGGTTCTTGAATTGGGAGAGAAGAGACAGGTTCAGGCTATACTACCCTTTTTGACCCCATACAGAAACATGTGATAGGCCAGGACATACTGCTGGCTCCGATGGAGATGTCTAGTTGTCAAACTGTAAGCTTGCCTTCTTGATGTGCATGTGCAGGTACGGGGAAATCGGCACTGATTAAATCCTCATAGAGCTGTGGTTGCTGTAGGTCGGTTAACCCATCAGCATGGAGTCCTCCTGGCCTCAGTCTCAGAAGCATCTGAGTCTAACAGAGGAAATGTGTGCTAGAGTTGCAAATTGTAACTCCACTTAGTCATTTGCCAGGCAAAAGCCTCTCTAAGGCCTTTCTCTCAATATAAACATTGCATGTTTTCCATTTTAAGGGGTATTAAAAAGATAGGGAGACAGATGATGCAATCACAGAAAGTCTTTCTCCATCAAGTGATGATAAAAGTGCTTTGTGTTAATGATAATGCCTGTGTGTTGTGCAGAAATTTCAGTTCCTTAGGCAGAAATGTACCAAATACTTAGTTTTATTTTTGCTTTCCTCATCTTTCAACAGATCCAGATATTTGTCTCTGGAAACGTAAAGCTAACAGTTTGACTGGGCTGATGAGTTTGGTTGCCACATCTTGAACATTTAATTTTTCCTTATGCTCTGGCATCTGTTATTCTTTAGCACAATCACACTGAATATCAATTAGATGATTGTGGAAAGCCTCCTTGACGGGGGTGAGATGCTGACTGGGATTTTGGCCATTTTGGGTGGGGATGCATGTTTGCTCTGAACTTTGAAAACTCTTCAGTGTTACACTACACGTGCTCTGCAGCGACGTGAGATTTTGAGATCCCTGTGATCTGTATTCTTCTCTCCAAAATCAGAATTAATGGTCTCTTCTACGGGCAGAAAGACAAGACAAGTGGTCAGTGCCAAAGTTATTTAGCAGATGGTGCTTGAGTAGTGAGCAACATCATCATTTCAAGTGTAAGGCACATAATGGATGTCTGCCGGCCTGGCAAATAAGACCCCCGGTGTTACTCATGTGCTTCCATCTCCTGTCCTGCAAGGTGCTGCCATCTGTCAAGACACTGAGCCAGGACTCACATAAATAAATAAATAAATCCATTTCCCCCCTCTTTCCAAAGCTCTTGCCATCTTTGGTTTAAATAAAAGCCATCTGTATATATGCCTCATGTGGGCGTATGTATATGCTACATGTGAGGGAGGGGGAATTATAGATAAAAATTTAAAAATGCACCTTTGAGTTCTTTTACTTGGGAAAGACAATGCTAATGCATGGTAAACAGTTTCAGGAAAATGCTGTGTGCTTTCATGAGTGCAATGTACACCAAGCATAAACAGTAATGGCTCTTGCCATGAATTAATCCCCTCTTTCCCGGTCTTCGGCAGAGTGTGACAAGCTGCGGCGGGATGGCTACCGGAGCTCGCAATATTACTCTCAGGGCCCCACCTTCTCCTCACCCTCCAGCTCAATCGGTGGAAGTTACCAGGATGATTATGAGGAAATTGAACAAAAGGTAATGGTGGGGGACAAAGTGCTGGAAAGAATATGTTCCTGGTGTGCTTTAATTGCCTGCCATAGCATTGTTCAAATAAGGTAGAAGATCATAAAGTTGTTTATTCCTTTGAATTGCAGTGATATTAGGTCATCTGACTTCCATAGTCTCTTAAAAATCCCAGTTTTACCCATGCATTTATACAAAGTTCCCACTGGCAAAATGAAGGTGTGAAAGCCAGAAGGAGCTTCTCAATGTTCTGGAGGGACCACCCCAGCCAGGGTCGCTGTTTTGAATCTGTTAAGTGTTTACACTCAAGCAGCAGGAAGAGCTATTAACCAGCCATCAGTGAACTCCCATTGTAACAGCAACCTGCACACTTTGAATTGCTAATACAGGCTGTTACGCAGTTTCATAGGGCAGAGGCTTTGTGGTAATGCATCACAACTGTTTGTGTAAGGGCATCCAGAAGAAGGAAAGATTGCCCCTAAATTGGGTTTATCAGCTTCCTTTCAGTTTGCTTGCTTCACGGTTGTCATGTTGATATGCCCAAATCTCAACTCTTTGTATGCTTAGCTTAGAATCTGGAAACCAATTAAACAAATAAAAGAAGGCACAGTTAAGCACAAGTCCTAACAAAGTTGTGAAGACATATTGTTATATACATTGATTTATATACATTTCAATTAAAGAACTAGTAAGTTGCATTAATGTTCTAAAGAAGAAAAGAACTTTTGCTTGCCTGTCCTTACCTCACCCTGTTGTGCATGTGGGCTCTGAAGGAGAAGCTATGGCGGAGCGGTGCTGGGGGACATGAGTGCTACGGGACAGCAAGATGCACTGGTGCCTGGCCATCCAAACCCAACATGCTGGAGCTCCTGGGGCTTTCAGGATAAATATTCTAGAATACTTTGCCACAAACTGTTGCTTAGAGAGTGGAAGGGTATCCTTGATTGTAACGCAGTTTAATTTCTTTGAGTCATTACTAAACTCGTATGTGTATGGACCAAATAACTCTGTCTCTATACAAAGTGTGCAGATCCTGAGAACTTGCTTCAAAGGGTACAGTGTTTTCAGTTCTATCCTCCGTGGGTTTTAATCACATAATAAAAGGTGTCATGCAATATGTGCAGTCTCTCATCCAGGTGGTGATTGCATTATATCTGTGTATTGGCAGGGAATGTCAGAGCATCTTGTTTAGCTGTGTGTGGTATGTACTGGCAGTGAGCAGAGATTGTAAAGCATATTCATACTGTGGAATGCATTATGACGATAATTTGCAAAACCATACTGAAATCAGTGGAACTATGATTTCCACCAAGGAAAGCATTAACACATGTTGCTATTAGTGTACCGCATATATATGCGTACATACACATTATCAACTCGTATTAGCCAATGCTGTGCAGCATATGACCATCTGCACATGTAAAACTAATGTAACATTTAAAAAATATAACTACACTTAAAAAAAAATATTCTAATTAGAGAGTATAAGCATGGGTGAGGCCTCTTAGAAACTAAGAGCTGTCATCCTTATCTTGGTTACATTTTTTCCGGAGTGTTAACATAACGTGTTAATTACAATTCCTGTGTATTCTGAAAAAAAATTAATGCAACTAATTATGCCTCAAGGACAGGATAGCACTTTCATTTCAAATTGGAATAGTTTCCTTTAAATATTTTTAGCTGAAAGGATGATTCAGAGCTGTGGAGAAAGATGGTTGCCAAATTGATAGTCTTGGATGTTACAGATTATCTCAAAACTTTAACCCTGCTGCTCTTATTGGCAGCTCAGAAAGACATTAATCCCTTGTAAAAGGTAGTATGATTCCCCCTTCATGTTATACAATTCAATGTTTTGTGGGGTCCTTTGACCAGTGTCTTTGTTTAATTGACTTTTTTGGTAAGAGCCTAAACTTTTATTCTCTTTTTTTTAAATGAATGTTTACCACAACAGATCTCTGAACTTGAATTATAATCCCACTGGTAAACTGCCAAGTAATTCTAATAAATCTTATGCCTTGAGTGAGTCAAATTTCAGCTGTCAGAAGAGTTCTTCAGTGACATTGTGGAACGGGGGTCACCAAAATCCTGTGATTCAAAATCTGAACTCCTCACCACTAGATGAAAGCTTTGTAGCTTTGTTGTGTA
Source organism: Podiceps cristatus (assembly GCA_000699545.1). Classification (NCBI taxonomy): domain Eukaryota; kingdom Metazoa; phylum Chordata; class Aves; order Podicipediformes; family Podicipedidae; genus Podiceps; species Podiceps cristatus. Next base: position 18,207 of record KL267443.1, read on the forward strand.
TTCAAAGCAAAAAAACGAACATTTAAATTCTGTACATGGATTACTTAATAGTTGAAATTTGAGAACAGCAGAATAATGATGGATGGATAAATAGCTATTTACTGTTCAGAATTTTACTTCTAAGTTGACATAATTGCCAACTTGCAGAGAAAACAATGGTTTGCTGCATGGTGATTTCACAAAGGAAACCATCTTTCCCAAATCTGCTTTTTTACAAAATGTAGCTAGATATTCTGCTTGTCTGTCTGTACTACAGACAATACAAGACCATGGTTAGGTGATGCGAGAGGAGACCTCAATCCACAAACATTCTCAGGTTTTGTGGAGGTGGGTGTCTGTCACTGGAGAGTAATATTTATACCACAAAGCACACGGTTTGGCGTGAGCCTTCAAAAATATCTAAGATAAGCAAGAACATTTGCTATTCCAAAGGAAAACTATTAGGTAGAAGCATGCAATATCGCCCAACTCATAAACAAGCAAACAAAATTAGAAAAAAACAGAAACCTGAAGTTTCTGAGTGATACTTGATATAAAATGAAGTTCTCAGAACTCCCTTTTACTCTCAGCATTGATTCTTACAGGTTACATTAATGGAGCACAGGCCAAGCTCCACTGCAGTACTTACCCTAATTGAGTTTGTTGGAGATTAAATTGGTTTATCAGGATTTTACATCTCAGTACTATGACCAGTGTCCTTCTTTCTCATGTCTTACATACCACTGCTGGTGACGTGACTTGGGAGCTGTTCCTGTCCTTCAGTATTGCTCTGTTTTTCCAGTGTCAAAGACATATTGAGATGTCACTTTCAAACTCTGGTTCCCCTTATGTTCTGAAATTGTGTATATTAAATGTATTTGTCTTTTGTGGGTTTTTTTCTCATTCTTTTTTCTTTCCCTTTTTATCACTCATTCTCTTTGTTTCTTTTTGTCTCGCTCAACAGTCTAGTCTGTTAGACTGCATCTCTCAGTCTTGCTTTAGCGCCTGCTGTAACTTGGTTCCCTGGAACAACAAGGTACCTTGCCCTTGAGTGGGACCATCCAGCTGCCATATCTGCAGCTTGATGTTATTTGTAGCGTGTAGCATATATGCAACCTTATTCTGCTCTTAGCCTTCATTCATTACCTGCTTCTGTTTTCTGTTTTAAAATCAAAAATTAAAAAACCCCAAGTGCTCAGCAGAATATCATGCCGTGTATGCTTCCTTTATTTTTCTCATGACTCCTTTTTGTCTGCAGTCCAATATTCTTTATTTACTTGGTTCACTGAATTTTTTAAAGACTTCTTTATCTATTAATATTTGCCTCTTTTGAAACCCCTCCCCCAATTAACATTCTGTTTTTATTTAATCGTCTGCTTCATTGGTTTTTAATTAGCCAAGGAAAAACTTGACTAATTTGGAGTAATGTACTTTTTAAAATTATGAGCTACAGAGAGTACTTGCTCCCGGGCATGCAGTATATCATGTCTTCATTTCAGCTATGAAAATGTATGGCAAAAACTCACGGTATTTTTCCCCAGGTCCCGTCATTTGGCTTATGAACTTTGCCTTGATACAGTCTGTTAAGCTGTGGGTGAAAAAACATTTGCTTATTGGGGGGGGGGAGAAGTGTATTTTTGCCACTTTACTTAGCCAAGCTGTTAGTCATCTTTTCAGTATCAGCAAGAGATTGTTTAGTATCTTAAGCAAAAACAAGTATATCAGCTGTATTGGCTTGAGGGACTTGAGGAGGTCTAGGTCAAAAGGTTGCTTGTGTGACTAGGAGCTAAAGCAGTTGGGCCCGCCAGTTTGGAGGTGGGAAGGCCTGAGAGCCCGGAGGCTCTGGCAGAACTGGAGACGCAAGTGCCGCAGAGGGCAACACCGCCTGGAAGCATGGGCTGCGCTTGTAATCTGCACGCATGTTTTATATGGCTTCACATCTGTCTGAAAATACTGCACAATGTACTGAGTTGAAGCAGCAATACAAAACATAAAATGCCAACGCGTAAGGAAGTGCACGTACTCACACTGTGCAATTGCTGCAAGAATTGTGGATGCTGAAAGTTTACTTGGGTTCAGCAAGCAACCAGGTAAATTCTTGGGGGGAAGGGTGACTCCATGCAATGCTGAGAGAATATCCAGGGGAAGGTATCCGCTGTATACATCCTCTGATTTAATTTCACCTGTATATCGTTGACTGGCCATTGTCACAATGCAGATATTAGGTATGCTTTTAGAGCTCTGAACTGATGTAGTTCTTATGTTTTTAATCCCCTTGCAACAGAGGAAGAAGAAAGGAACATTTCTGCAGTGCTGGTTAAGGTGATAACTTGCTTGATGGTCAGTAATTTCTGCTGACAAAAAAATCCCTTCCTTACTGAGACAGGGTATGAAGTGAAGGGTTTACTAGAATAGCAAAGTTGGCTAGTGCAACTGAAGGTCTGTGTTTAGAAGTAATAAAAGGCAATGTTCTACAGAAACTGGGGGGATTAAACTGGGGACCTTAGTCTGGAGGACACCAAATAGAGCAAGATATGACTAATTCAACTGAAATGTAAATTCATGTAAATTATGATGTGACTGTGTTCCATAACACAGTGTGAAACCCCACAGGTTGAAGCAGGCATATAAAGTGACATTCTCGATTGACCACAAAAAGGGAATTTAAAGGTTTGGGGGCTGGCAGATTTTCCCCTGTTACTGTTTGTCTTGATCATTTTGCATTGGGTAAAAGGGCACTTGAAGCCATCAAACCTGGTAAAAGGCTGGAGGGGGAACAAGGTATTGGCAAATAGTAATAGACAGCTGAATTGGCATGCCTCCTGTCTGCAATGCTGATTTCCCCCCCGCCTCCCCTCAATTTGCATTTCTGAGAAATTAGATTTTTAGAAGTGATTGCAGTAGACAGTGAGGTAAAAGACATGACTATAAGTTTGAAGTTCCTTTGCTGAAAGGTAAAATTTGTCTGGATTGAATTTTCCTCCTGGAGGTCCCATCTTTTTTTCAAACCCCTGGAATAGAAAAAGATTCAGAATAAACAGGGTATTTAGACAGAGGCTCCTGCATGATACACAGCGTATACTCACTTGTCATCTGGGACCTCTCGAATACCATGAATGTCCTGAGACAGCGAAACCCGTTTGTTGTATCTCAGTGGCTGAATAGGCTAGGGGACAATATGTCAACAAGGCAAGGGCAAGGCTCTGGCTTACTGAGCCATATGGCTTATCTGTAGGATATTTATAGGTCATTTGTCTCCTGGATTCTCATTTCAACTCCCATTTGAAAGCTCATGCTTTTTCCCCTCTACTGCATGTTCATGGAAACACTGCAGTCAAGGCAAGGTCCAAGACACTTGCTTTCACATCCCATCCCACCTTACCCTCTTCCCCCGTCCATTAAAAAGGGTGAATTCCAACAAATTTTCCTGAGGAGATGAGTCTGGCATCCTGTTGCACAGAACATTTGCTGTTTAAGTCTGCCAATAAAGTTATTACGAATCAGAGATGCTTTAAAAATGGGACAGCTGCTTTCTGTTCTATTATAAACAAAGTGTTGATGATCAGCTTTGCTAAGCAGATACATAATATCAAAGTACTGCCTAGTCCAGTTATGTTTCTGCTATGGTGGACCTTACTTGAGAAGACTTTCCTGTTATACAACAGCAAGTCACTGCATCTTCTGGCAAGCTTCTGTATTGTATATCCGGGAATGTTTGTTAAAAATATGTAAATCCTTATTTTCATCCTGATTATAGAGGTAAATAATTTCTGTGTGAAGAAAGCTGGAAGATGAGCTGCTGTTGTGTGCAGTAAAGCTGTGTATAGCTTTGTCATGCCTGTTAAAATAATCTTCACATCAAAAAACCCTTATACCACTGTCATTGTGAGTACTGTGGGAGAAAGAATATAAGTAGACACAGCCATGCTTCTCCAGGAACCATGGAAAGTGAACAGTAGAAACATGAACATTTCTTCCTACACCTAAAACTGTCTGCAGCTCTTCTACTGTATTATTTTGTAGAAGTACACACCACTGTCCTATGGCAGAAAAAGATTCTTACTGACACAGTGTTTTGACCTCAACTGCACAATTGGGTTTTCAATTGCTTTTCATCTGTTACATGCTCACTGGGCTGATTCATTTCTGTCTGTCTTCCTCCAGCTGTCCCCAGTTTTCTCAACTTTTTATTTTGTGTCTGCCGTGTGAAGGTTGCTCCATGGGGTTTCTTTTTTATAATTGGAGTTCCCTTGTGGTGGATGTCTCAGTTCTTCAGGTTTTCTATTTATATACTGTAACGGAAAAAAGGTTCTGCCTGGTTTGGGTAATTCCCTTGAAAAGGGCGAATGGCTTTGTAACCAGTATCCCTGCCACTTGACGTGCCGGAGTAGCCCCTGGTGACTGCTGTATGACAGCTGAGACCTGGCACTGCAGTACGGTCTGAATGTGACAGATGTCGATGCTGACAGTATCACCCAAGCAGAGCACGCGAAGGTCACTGGAGCTCACCCTCGCCCCACGCAAACTGCAAAACCAGGCTTGATGCCACTCCCTTGGTACCCCAAATCAGGCAGGAGAAAAGCTCTTTCTAGAAGGGGGAAAGCGACATTTCTCTGCCTCAATGCCGATTACCCCTTTAAGTGCACCCACAGGTGCCCATGGTGACGCTGCGCTAGCACCTGGCACCGACCACCTTAACAAAACCCTTTCTCTCTCTCAGCTGTTTTTAGACCTAACTAGAGGGAAGCACAGCCTGGGGGCAGCCTTCCCTTCTGCAATGGCATTTCTCTCCCAAATGGCATGAATTTGAGTGATTTGAGGTGGGAAGGTCCTTGTGTTTGCGTGCGGGTACATATATGTATATGTGTCTGTGCTGTGTATATGTATAAACAGTGTATGTACACACGCACACACAAAAAAAGAAGCATTCACATTGTAATTTTATAGAAATGGTTTTAGACCCCTTTAAAAACAATGCAGGCCTGAAAAATACTGGTGTCCTCGAGAACCTTGTATTGAAAGAATTGCTGGGGCTTTCACAGGGCTGAGCCCTTTCCCAAAGAGCAGCATCTGTCCTGTCCGCAGCTTCTCGTAAAGACATGCAAGGCTGAGAGAAATGGATTATTTCCTCAAAGAAAAGCTCTGACGTTTCAAAATGTGGTTGCAAACAGCAGGATGACATTAGTAAGAATTTCATGGCCTGAAATGCTTTTTTTTATTATTACCTGAAGAGATCTTACTTTTCTATTCTTTTACTTTTTACCTGGAAGTTGAGTTTGTTTTTTGTTTTGTTTTTTTTTTTACTTAAAAAAAAAGAGTTGGTCCCTGTCCTAAAGGATTTAGAGTCAAAGCATAATAGAATAAATAAGTGGTTATTTTTTTATAAACAGCAGGAACTCTTTGAACAAAATTAAAATCAGAAATGATAAACAGTGGTTGTGGCACAGTGTCTGGGCATGTCTTTTGTATAGCACTCAGCTTCAAGAGAAAACAGACCACTTAGACTGAAAAGCCTAATAATAAAAATAAATCCATCTGTTATAAATAGCTGTGATGTTTCTTTCCATTCCCGTGTAGAGCAGTGAGCGAGGAGCTGCTGCGCCAGGCAGTGGTCCAGTACTGACAGCCCTATTTTGGGTAGTAGCCTGCTCTGCAAAGGCAGAGAGGAAAGAAGAAGAGGGGATGAGGACTGTCCTCTGGTCTGGTGGTAGAGAAGGAGCTCGGCCGTGCCCAGCAGCCCGGGCAGACGCCCCTGAAGCAGAGGAGTGGGGAGGCTGCAGGCAGAGCTCTGTTAGTGCTGCGGCCTCAAGGCAGCTCCTCTTCCATGGATGGCCTCTCTTTTTTTTGTCCTGCCGGCCTGGAGGTTGGCTTTCCTGCAGGTCTTCCTTCCTCTTCCACTTCTGGGATTCCCTGGGGTGCCTTGCTGGCAGGAGCGGGGAGGAGAAGGCTGCTTCGGCCAGCTTTGCCAGCAGCTTGTGACCACCTGCTAGAAGCCCCGGTGGTATCTTCATGTGCCCCAAACCTGCCTGTCCATGGACTAGTACTGTCCTAGCAGTAAAAAGCTACATTATGGCTTTCTCTGCCATTACTGGCATGCAAGTGAGGACCTTGTAATGAAAACAGGTTTGCGCCCCAAAGGCAAATAGCTTTTTTGGCATATCGCATTGCCTGGTGGAAGGATTTGTCCAGGTTGTTGCAACCTCTTTTTCTGCTGCAGGAAGTTTTTTGTTTCATTTTCATTTGTTTTGTTTTGAAGTGAAACACCCATCATGGAGGTGAAATCTGCCACTTTGATAAGGAATGACTTTTAAAATGACCGTTCTGTGGCCATTAATATTGTCTACTGCTTCATCTTTGAAAAAATGGGCAAAGTGAACCCCTTGACTGTGGCATGAGTTTCTCCAATGCCAAAGCAAAGTTACTCTTGCTGCCTCATTGATCGTGGCTGATGGTTTTGTAGAGTCCATTGGCTGGTTCTTTTACTGAGCTCTGCCAAGATCTGTCTCTTTGTAACAGGCTTCTTGCTGACACCTTACCCCTCCTTACATCCTCCTTAGCTAGAGCAAAGCAGTGCTCAAATCTCATCTTCCTAATAGGGCACTGAGAGGGGTTAATCACTGTAGGGACAAGGGCGATCTGTAAGGTAATTAGTTAGTGCTCTGCTCTGCTCAGGACCACTCTACTTTCTCATTGGTATGCATTCCTTAGAGTGATCAGATGTCTTGGATAAATCCAATTCAGGTGTTTTGTTGTGGGTTGTCTTTTTTTGTGGTGTTGTTTTTTTTTTTTTTTCTTCATTGTTTGTTTTGGTGTGGGGGTTTTTTTTACTTTGTGGGGGTTTTTTGGTTGTGTTTTGGGGGGGGGTTGTCTTTTTTTTTTTTTTTCCTTTAAATCACTCTTTACGTAGGTCAAAGCGTGATATTGGTGAGGGTGTATTTTGATCCACAAGCAATGATGTTGACTGCAGCAGCAATACCTTAGTGATACCATAGTCCTACCTTTTTTTTTTTTTTTTTCCTGGCAGTAAACTTACATTGTTACATGGGTTGTGTTTTGGGGGGGGGTTGTCTTTTTTTTTTTTTTTCCTTTAAATCACTCTTTACGTAGGTCAAAGCGTGATATTGGTGAGGGTGTATTTTGATCCACAAGCAATGATGTTGACTGCAGCAGCAATACCTTAGTGATACCATAGTCCTACCTTTTTTTTTTTTTTTTTCCTGGCAGTAAACTTACATTGTTACATGTATTTCTGTTTGTAGTGTCCTGTCTCTTCCCCAGAAGAAGAAAAGCTTATTACCATCAAAAGGCCTAAAACTCCAGTTCCTAACGAGTTATCAGATATCAACACCCAAACCAACTGGACTAAGTCACTCCCACTGCCAACGCCAGAAGAGAAAATGCGACAACAAGCACAGGCAGTCCAAACAGATGTGGTTCCTATTAATGTGACTGGTAGGCTTTTAATTTCAATAATTGCATTACACTGATCAGGAAGGGAAGGGATGAAAGGGGATCCATACAGCTGGATAGTATTTTGACACTCATGTATTTGATGCATGGATTTTAAATTACTTATTGCACCTTTCTGTGAAAACGGTGTTTTATGTTTAATAGTCCATCTCCACACTTAATGTGAAAACTGCAAAATCTCTTAAAATTATCATTAATTAAGATAATCTGCACAACATCGTCTTGAAACAGTATTAGATATTAATGAAATACAAGAAGAGGGTTGATAAATAGCAGTGTTTTGCTATGGACTGCACTGAAGATGTGTAATGGAAAATCACGTTTTATGCAATGCTAATGATATTCCAGGATTTTCTTCTCAGAATTTTACGTATGGAAGGTTATCAGGGACTTCTGTATTCCAAAGAGTGAATGTTACAAAATTCAAGAGAAAGAATACTAGGGTCTTATTTTTATCAGGAACAAGAGGTTTAGGTGTCAAGGAAAGTAGGGTAAGAATAGCAAAAGTTAATGAGGTTATGTCTTTGAGCAAGACCTTTGGTAAGACACTCCACTTATGTGAAAATAGCGCATGTTTTCTTGTTATGAGCTGTGTATTAACGCTTCGTTTTCTAAGTGCTCTTTGGTTTTACAGTTCCAGAACTCTCACTCTGCACGAGTTAAATTATGTTAAAGCCTAATGCTGAATAGATACTTTGTTGTGTGTAAATAGAATTTCTGTGGAAGATCGACTTATCACTTCAATTTAATAATCCCTCTTTTTCTGCACAATATCAAGATTGTCTGTTATTAGTTAATTCAAATAACTGACCGTTTGCCTGCCAAAACCAGGATGATATTCAATATCCAATTTATTTCAAATGCCATATGGTGCTCTCTGGTTCCATGCTCCCTCTTACAATCAATAGCCTGCAATGTTTGAGGTTTCTTTGAAAGTAAATTAGGTGTTCCCTTTCCCAATGTGACTACCAATAATTTTTTCACATGTATTTTTATAAAATAATATTTTAAATAATTCTATTTAATACTATCTAAATATTTAATAGTATAGGAGCAGTACATCTGTGACAAACATCAGAGTGCTATGAGAAATTAACAAGAAACATTCCCTTCAATAAATAGCAGAAAATATGTGCAATAACTAGCATGAAGGCAACAGAAAATTACGAACGCTCCAGGTCTGGAAAATTAATAGAAAGAAAACAAGTGCAATGCTGAAATGTTACTAAGCTAGTTGGCATTATCTAGGGGATGTAGGATACAGGTGCAGAAAGCCGAGTGAGGAAACAGCAGATAATCTGACACAATCGATAGGCTTGAGCAGGGCTTAGATATTGCGACAGCAGGAACAGGGTATACCTACAGAAAGAGTAATCTGCTGTTTGATTTAATGACCCTGCATACTGAAAATATAGAGGGGAAATAAACTGATGGAAGGAAAAATGAGGTAAAAGAGATCAAATAACCCTCATAGAGTTAATTCAGTGTCACTGGGAACATTACTGTGTTTGGATAAATACACTTGTGACTTTAGCCAGGTTAATTTGACTTGTGTAGCAAGCCTTGTGTCCCCTGAATTGTTTGGTTTGCACTCAGCAAACTCGGCAATTCTCAATTTTTCTGATAAAAATAGTGCATGTACATACCACATCTCACCTTTCTGGAGTGTGCTGTTAAGCATTTATTCCCTTATAGTAATTGCAAGGGATAGAAAGGGAAGGCAGAAAATGAAGACTGCTGTTGCAGTACGTGGACTGGTCTCTGGGATCCACTGTTTCCTTTCCCTTGGAATAATTATACTGCTACTGTGAAACAAGGCAAGCAATGGTAACAGACTACAAGCCACACACAAAAAAGCTGCCGTCCTTGTTCCTCTTTAAAAAGTCACAATCTGCTCCCCTCCTCTGCCCTCCCACACACCGAGTAATTTTATTTTGTGAAGTTCCTTATGCTACAGCACGAGGCAGGAAAAAAAGGACCAAAAATTGTGTGCTGCTTGTTCAACATGCCGTGGAACAAACCATCTTCAGTTTTTGTTTTGATTTGACTTTCTCCTTCACTTGCTCTTTTTCTCACTCTTCCAGAAGTCAAGTCAAAAAATTTCTCTTTTATTACTCCTGGCATGAAATACAAGGTTAACCTCTGAAGAGGCTGCTGGCAATTGACAGCGTTTTCAGCAGTGCATTAGTAATGGTTCTGCTACAATGGCCTCTCACGTGGCTGTGCAGTAAATGCTCCATGAGCTTAGCTTCTGGGGCTCTTCGGTGAACAGATTGCAACTGATACAGTAGTAGTAGAAATCTGTTAGATAGCCTGAAGGTGCAGGGGCATTGCATTAGGCTGACAGGCTGCTGACTAGACATCCAGATTTGGAAGCAGTTTCAGTCTTTGGGAGTGCCTGGGCTGAGCTTATTCTGGCCTGGAAGGGGTCGGGCTGAATTTTCAGTGGTGGCCAGTCTTTGCTTTTACATATCCTGGGGTTTAAAAGATGTATAATGGTGTCTGCTCTCATGGGTTTTCTGGAACTAACTTTCTTTCCAGATGGAGGAGTCTGGTGATGGTGGAGGTGATCAGCAGCAGGCTGGGTCCTGCAAAACATTTAAGCATTTGCTTGAGTCCGGCTTGACTGACTTCAGTGAGATTTAAGCACATACTTAAATATTTTTGGTAAATCCAAGGAAACTGAGTAAAGTGCATGAAGGAGAACTTGAGTAAACTGTATAAGGAATGCCTAGATGATTTGTTACAAACCTATAACAGAAGGAGGAAAGTATCCTTAAATCTGCAAAATATATTTAACATGAAGATTGATATTTTCTTTTTTAAAAAAAAAAAGGAAGGGAAAAAAATTGAGACATTCTGATTTTGCTTGTTAGAGTTTATTGAAGCTGCTACTTTGAAATTCTACAGATTTGCACAGTGGCTTTGAAAAAGCCTTTATGTATCAAAAGCCATTCAAGATTCGTTGGTTAAGTTAGCTGTTCGGTAGCTCAGAGGAAGCAGTTACTGTGGACTTGGTAACATTTCCCCATGGTCATCCTGTTTGTGCTGTCTGAGGCTTCACGTAAAAGACTCTCTCCTTGTTTGCACCCTCTGCTTACCATTTACATTTTATTCCAGGGCATTCAAAGCTGTATTTTAATTTCCTTGCAACTCACCATCTCAGGCATAACTGTTGGCCTTTGAATGGATAAAGATATGTTCAGAGATGCAAAACTTTCTCCTTCAGATTCTTTGGATTTGTTATAATGTGGCTAGAATTATGACCCTGCATGGCAGGATTACCTAATGGTCCTAATATCCTAATAGTGGTAATTCCCCAGACAGTGGATAGTCTGTCTCCATATTTCAGGGCTTCTACTAAGCCAGTGGGATCCATAGCTCTAAATTTTACAGATCCCATGGGCTTCCTCCTCCCTTAATCTGCCCTGACTTCGGTCAATCCAAAACTTGGATGAAACTGGCACTTTTTTTGTCGCTGCAAGGATTGCGCTTAGCACAAATGCGGCTCACGGGAGCACAAGGCTCCGGTCAAACAGAGTCAGAGTCTTTATATTTACAATATGGTGAATGAAACTGCTATGTTTTTTCCTTGCATTTTCACAAGTCCATGTGCTATACTTTAATATATGACTATCTTTAACTGTTACAGAGGTAATGAGGTTTTCCGTGCTATTTGCATGACACACATCGTATCGATGTGCAGTCAGACAGGGATAATATTTATGACATATTAGTTACTGTGCATTAATCACTTTTGAGGGGTAAATAATTTGGTCATCAATTTTCAAAAAAGGGGCCCAAGGCAAAAAATGTATACGTGTATATCAAGTTTCTTCTGCATTTAAGTTTTAAATGGGTCATTTAGTGGTGCTTTAAAGTGCTTTAACTTCTAAAAAGGGAATTTACATGTGAGATATGGGGAATAGTCACTAGATTTTTTTTTAGAAGTGACAGAGAATTAACTCGGCTCACAATCTGTAGGGCAAATTTTATCTTGCTACTAGTGAAATGACCAAATTACAAACCTCTAATCAAAAGTGAATTCCTAAAGAAAAGCTGCTTAATGATAGTGGTGCTTCTGGGTCCCATTATGATACAGCACATGGTCATCATAAGGCTTTGTCTGGCAACATGTACTTACACACACATTTTTTCAGCTCTTGCTGTTGTATATTTTTATAATCATTTATAAAGTTCCAATTTTAAGCAGCTTCTACTCTGACTGAAATATTTATGAGGCCACAAGATCAGTTTGATCTCTGCATGCTCCATAGTACTTGTTTGTATTCATGTTAAAAGATCACCACCAGAAATGTGGTACACTTGACAGGTTCAGAGGAACGTGGAATGAAAAAGCAGCATCTCATGTGATTTAATGATGGAGCTGTGCAAAGACGTTGTAATAGCTGTTGCCAGTAGCAATGTCTGTTCCTGCATAAACCATTGTGATCTTTCATTTTCATGAGCAGATTTGCTTTTTCTGCAGCTGATTACCTTAAAATAAAAAACCAAAACAAACCCACCCAAAAAAACCCAAGGATTCTGTTCACTTGTCGAATTAAAGTGGCTCTTACCAGATCTGAACTGGGCTCAGGAAGTCAAAATTCCTTTTAAAACCTGCAGTGTTGTGTAATGGATATGTTTCTAAAGCCTTACTGTGACGATATGCTGTGTGTTCCTTCAGTGTAAACCTTCATTGTAGGACCAAGCTAACATCATTTATTAATGCCTTTTTTCCCATTTCTACAACAAAACTAGTGGAAGAAAGTGCATGATGTCAGCGTGCTTGGAAGTAATGTTGCTTTGCTTGTTCTACCATGTATTAGGGGAGAATTTCGACCGCCAAGCCAGCATTCGGCGGTCTCTAATTTACACAGACACGGTGGTAAGACGGCCGAAGAAAGTCAAAAGGAGAAAGACTATTACAGGAATCCCTGACAACATACAAAAGGAGCTAGGTATGGCTCATCAGAACTGTATTCCATCCACTGTTCGTTGTCACTGCTTATCATTACTTGACTAATAACATTACCAGTGCTCATGAAACCAATACAGTCTGATAGCCTGTTACAGTTCCAAATACGTGTGTGCCTCCTTGCCACCTTGTGCATCAGGAAATTAGGACTTTTTTTGACTTTCATCTGTTGAAGGGAAGAGGGTGTTTGGGAAATGGTGTACTGGTACAATGGGAATCTGTAGGGCTATAAGGTTTCTGGTCTTTAATGCTGTCCTGGAGATTTGGTCTACTCCTCCCGGATGTTCACTGAAGCAAAACTGAAGTGGGCAGGCATTTTGGCTTGCAAATAATGACTCAGTGGAGTAAAACAATTCATGGATGCCTTCCCAAATCTGCCGAGAGTTGCATCAGCAGTGAAAAACCTGTATATTTTTCAGCTCAGTTTAGATCTAATTGGCAACCCCTTAAGCATCAGTGTTATTTGATTGCTAGTAATTTACATGGGCTTATTAGCTATTGCACATATTCCAAAGGAAAAATGCCTACTAGGTCGCATTTATACTACCTCAGGCTGTCCTCTTTCACAGTTAGTAGCATAAGTAATATTCAAAGCTGATGAAGCAGTCTGAATTTTGGCAGACCTTTCAAAAAATTTTTGAAGAACTCTCTGATTTAAATCTGGTCATTCTTATTTGTTTTTAAAAAATGATGGTTCAGTTTTTTCCAGATAACTTCACAGATAAAATTATGCCCCCCCCCCCGTCTTTTTGGAGTAGAGGAAGAATGTCTTTTAAAATAGTCTGGCAGAACATAGTTTTAGGTGCTTTACATGTGGAATCATCTTGTATATTGACAGTTTCATTAAGTTTTACTACCGTGCATTTTGCATCTCTTTTAATTATGTTTTTGATTCTTACTTCTTTGTTTGGATTTTTCAGAAACAGGAGCAAAAATATGTAGCTTGCCTGGATGAGTTTAAAATGAGGTAGAGGAACAGGTATAGAGAAAGCCAAGAAACAAGCAAGTACACGAAGAGCAGTTTGTGAGTGGAACTGTGCTCCTTTCTGTGCTCAGCATCTGTGTTGAAACAGTGCCCTGCCATGGGAATCCTCTGCCTCGAGCAAGAAAATTTGATTGCCCTTACCCTGTTAGGACAGCTAAAGTTTAGGCAGCTTTAAATTTTGTTACCTTTGGGTCTCACATAATGATTTTATTTCTAACTCTACTCTGAGATTTGTCCAAAGCTGTCAGGTGTCTTTGTCCATCTCTTCTTGTGGGATGGATGCTGTTCTGTGGCTGCTGTAGGGAACACCTCCTCATAGTGTGAGTTCTCTTCCTCCCTCTTCACTGCCCTTAGTGAGCCTTCCCTCCTGGAAGGAGACACTTTCCAGACCTGGAGTCCCCTTGGAGGTCAAAATTTGAATTTGTTATTTCCTGAGAGAGAACGTCACATTTATCAGCCTTGCAATCAACTATAAGCGAGCTTGAGAGTTAAATAAAATAAAGTAGATTTGTTCTAACCAAACAAAGATCAGAGCTGGGAACAAAGTTACAGAAAACTTAATATTGAATTATCGTTAACAAAAGATTCCCTTCTCCTGTTTTAGGTGTCTCAGGCTAATCCCTCAGATGCTGTGTTTACAGCTGGTTGAGAAATAGCAGAGACAACCCTCGTCCTCCCTCATCTGTTCAGGATTGATACTTTCTACATTCCCTTCTTCCATTTTGAAGTAAATCACATTGCTCTTTGTCTAGAGCTGAGATGAAATGACTTGTGCTCCTTAAAAACGTTTGTGTGGCTTAAATGCAAAACCGATACAGGACACCACTTTAACTGTTCATTTTCAGGGTTGTTACAGTGGCTTTGAATCTAGTGTGGTGTTCTGAAAAACGACATTCATACCAAGGTTGTAGTTTTCAACAGAGATTATCTTTGACACATGCAGGATTTACCTTAGGGGCAGATAGCGGAGAAAAGCAGGGTGAAGCAGAACGCTTTGTTCCACACTACTGTTCATCGCTTCTTGGGGTTCCCGATGCTCTTTCAGGCATGTGGGCTTTGAAATGCGTGAGAACTGTACATGGGTGGGTGTGTGGAGAATGCTTCCTGCTTGCAGCGTTTCCAAAATTTTTGAGTTATGTTTGCAACTACTTCAGGCAGATGCGCAATGCTTGAAAACATCAGCTGTAGATTACCTGGTGGAATGAGAATGCTGTTGTCATCTCTCTTAAAAAGAGATCTTTAATATCATAAAATAAGTTTGTGACTATTGCCAATCTGTTTTCTAAGGATGACAGGTTTTATGGTCTTGGTTTTGATCTTTCATCTCTGTGCTGAGCATATTTCATGTTGCACTGCTTAAAGGTTTGCCTTGGCTCCTCCTGTTTTTAAGCCGCAGAAATTTCAGGGCTGGCAGTGTATCACCGTCGGAGCTCTCTCTGGACGGTTTCCTGGCCCACAACCGACAGGCACGTAGGGCTTCAGCCATCTGCCCTACGGTGGAAGTTGTGTAAGGAGCTTCATGTTGCTTCTGTGGTGGTTGTATGTCGTCAGGCAACAAAATGTATGCCAGGAAGACTCTCAGATGGCAGTATCCATCCTGTTAGTGTCCAACAGTAGAAACAAAGTATGCTTAAAAACAGAACAGTTATCAGTGTCTTCATCTTACAGCTGGGGAAACCAGGCATGCTGCAGTGAAGTGACTTAGCCGGAGTCACCCACCAGGCCGCTGGCAAGGCTGGGAATAAATTAAGTCTCCCCCATCCTTGTTCAGTGTTCTTTCTGCCTTTTCTCCCCTGTCACTCCTCAAATACTTCTGTAGCCTATTTCTCTTACACTGTCCCAAAATAAACAGCAAGTTGTTTTAAAACATTCCACAGTTCATTTGATCGGAACAAGGACCCGGACTAAACTCCAAATCAAGCAATTGCATTGTGGCTATTGATGTTCTCCCTGTGGTTGCAGCTGAATAAATCTCTTTGTTTCTCCCCTAAAGTATTGCTGTGAATGGCTATAATATTATATACACAAAGATTAAAATCCCTTGGTACACCAAGGTTGCTGTGCACAGGCTAAAAAACCAACACATACAGCAGATTCTTGTTACCTCTTGTTTATCCTTCAGAAGGAAGCAGAAACTTGAGAGAACCTCAAAGCTTCAACGAAGCTTGAACTGTTTGAATTTCTTGATAGAGAGCCTGGAAGAGCTTCTGCCAGGCCAAGCTGCCGAGGTTCTCCCCTGGCTGCTTTGGCTCCTTTGGAACAAAAAAGACCAAACAGAAGAGAAAGCCTCTGCTGATTATCATCCTGAGCTCAGCGGCCGTGGTACCCTTGTAGTATTTAGCCAAACATACTGAAAGGAATCATTAACTGTACCCATGAGGCATGTGCTGAAACTATCTTTAAACATTCCTACTTTTGAGCATTGTAATACTGCTGTGTTTTCACAGGTGTCTTCAAGTGATGAACCAGTCTCTCTGTGTAGCCTGGAAACTTCCGCATTAAAAATGCTGCATAAATAAAATGCGATGTGATAGCTGGGATTTTGAGACAGAATAAGGATATAAGATGCTTACCAATTTAGAAATGCCAGTTATTTTCTGAACAGTTATTTTTTAACAGCAGGACCCTCTCAATACTATTTAGCAGAGCAACACCAAAGTAAGAGAAGGCAAAACATTCCTCTTTCTTCCAAACACAGCAGTGAAAAAAATAGTTTTGCATACCTCTGAATTACCTTCATTGTCTTACAAAACAAAAATATTAATGTATTAATGTATTTGAGTCAGTGTTGGATCAAAACTGCAGAAAGGGTAAGAAACTTTGAGATGTTGTTTTACTTCAAGATTTTTGCACTCTCAGTTTCTCTGCTCTGTGTTGCCGTTATCCATCACCTCGGGCAAGGAGGTCATTCCCAAACAGAAGTTTGGTAGAGATGAGCAGCGTTCTGGGAGAACCTGTCACAGGCCTTACTCATTTCTTGGCTCTGGGTTATCTTCAAGCTTCCTTCATATGTTCTAACTCTCCGGATGAATTAAAGGTAGCAAAATGCCACGTTTCCGTGGTCCCTTCTCTGTCAGTGCTCTAGAGTCTGACTCAGACTAACTTTTTTTGTGAAGGTACCACATCTCTAGTTGAGTGTTTCTCCAGAGTTCTGCACTGGTGTAGTCCCAGGAACCGATGGACAGCTTCTGGTGTCCCGGACCCCCTCCCCGTCTTGCAGGAGGAACAGGTCCCAGACCTGGGTATCGGTTCCATCACAGTTCATCTTCCAAGTAAACGTACCTCATCAAAGTACGGGAGATCAAAGTTTTCCACCTTTTAATTTCTTCTTCTTCTGCCAGATATTTTGCTTTTCTTTAAGCAAACAGAAAGTTTCTGTCCTCTCTTGATTTTCAAAAAACGTCTTCTATTTTTTTTCCTTTGTGTGTACTTTCCTTGAATTACTTCAATAGGTTTTTTTCAACCATAAGGCGCAATTCAGGATCTTTACAGCTCTGTGATTTCTATCCCACTCGCCCCCCCCCCCATCTGTTTGGGGTTTTTTGTTTGTTTGTTTTTTGGTTTTTTTGGTTTTTTGTTTTTTTTTTTTCCTCTAACCCAAAGGGTTTGGAGGGTCAGAATGACCTAATATGCTTTTCTTCAGCTTATTTCCCTGACTCCCTTTTTCAGTAGCTCACAATGAGTTGTCACCTATAGGACCTCCTGTCAGTCATCAGGATGGATATGACTGACACCTGGTCAGTCCCTCCTTTGCTTTCTTGTGGTACAGCTCAAACCCCCTGTTGGTACCAGCCGGTGTCCTAGGTATCATTTGGTACTGTTGAAGCTTCTCCTTTGACATGCCTTAGAGGAAACCATTCCATCTCAGCAACACGGGGACACGTTAAGTCCTTCTGATATTTTGGAACTCAGCTGTTCTATTGAAGATGCCTCTTCATTGATATTCTTTTCCAATTAGTCCCTTTGGCACTAGCTGTCATTCAAGTTATAGGTTCCATAGGCAAGAAGAGTCCCAGATATCCAGTGGTCCTACAGAAATATCACACAAATACCCAGCTTGTCAAGCCAAGTAATTCTGCATCCTACTTCAACTTGCAACTTTAACAGTCTTTGGAGAGAATCTCTCTCTTTCAGAGTTATTGTGCCGTTTAACTAACACTGGTTTTATGGCTTTAGTTTCTCAACATTGTACGTTTCCAGCACTATTCATTCAGAGATCAAGGTGTTTCAAAGTACGTATCATCTGCTTTTTGATAATGGGAGGTGAAAGGCAGTGATGCCAGGAATATAATCTTTACCAGAGGCTATTCAGTTAGTGAAATTAACAGAATCAAGAAAACTTAAATTCCCTATATTTTCATCAAAATTTTCTGAGTGGCAGTGCAGGGATTCAGGATATTTTTTAGCTGGCAGTACTGAAAAGTACTGCAGGATTCTCTGCTATATTTTTCTCCCCTCTAATTCGTTGTGGAGCACAGTGAAAATACCTTAAAGTTGCTATAAGCTTGATGTACTTGCCTGTTTCTTGTTGAGTGCCTATTAAAAATCATTCAGTATGTAAGTACTAGGGTAAAATAGATAAAGAATCTCTGGGGATTTTCTGTAACACTGGAAGTTGTGGTGTCTGCACTGTGACTTGGCCAGGTTAATAGGTTTGGAGTAGAATCGCTAGGGTGGGGCATGAGGAGAAGATGAAAGCAACAACTCTTAGGAATGTGCCTGTAGCACAAGAGACAATGCTTATCATAGAAGTGATTAGTCAGAAGTAGTTTGGGAAGAGAGATTACTTCTGTGTACTAGTTGAAACAAGCATGTTCTTTGTGGCATCAGCACACTTTTTATCCTCTCAAATCCTGTTTTCTATGCTCGTTTCAATGCAGAGGACCTTTGTCCTTATTCTCTACAGCAAGTTGACGGTGCCACCAGATCAGCCAGAGTCACAGGGAGACAGGGAGTCTTCTGGTAGGTAGTACCCGGCCCTAGGCATTACATGCAGACACTTTCGGTTTTCCATCAAATTGGCAGGCAGTCTCGTCCCTGTCGTCTCTAATGAGCAACACCAGTAACTACTAGAGTCAGGGAAAACTGGTGTAACCTGTATATGCCTATCACAGCTTGGATCAAGCGCTTGGAGCTAAGGTGTGCCTTTGAACTTCTTCTCTGTGCTTCCGTGCAAGAGATGTTAAGTATGTTTCATGTTTCACTTGTTCCAGATAGTGGGGATTCTTGCTGCTGGTGTCTACACTGAACGTATGCATTAGGGAAGAGCATTTGCCCCGAGAGATATTTTCAGCATAACAAAAAGTAGGGTTTTGATAAAAGTAGGGTTTAATAACAAAGGAGTGTAGATACAGGTCTCCTGTGGTGGACGTAGCACTAGTTGTAGGGCTATTCAACATAGGATAATATAAAATGCAGACAAGATGATTATTAATTATTTTCAGCCACATTTATCGTACCACCAAATTTCAGCCACTTCTGACTTCATAGCATTCAGCACCTGATGCCCAGTTTTGCAATATTTTTTGCTGCTGTCTGCTCAGACATCACCTCTGCAACTAGATGGACTTGTGGATGGTTTTCCTTAAAATCTCTGATTCAATTCTAAATTTTAGTGTTGCAGAAACATCTTGTAACTCCTGTTACTTATCTAGAGATTTGTTTTCTGAGAGACATAGCATTATCAATGTAGTAGTCAATTAAAGGTTTGAACTGTCCCTTAGAATTGGGTTGTTTGTCTTTTAGCTGCAGTACCAACATTGATTTTAAGAATTTTTGAAAACCCTTGCTTTTCAGTGTTACTCTGAAAGCGAATGAGGGTTTTACAGGGCATTTGAAAATTGTAAACAAAATACTCCCACCACCTGAATTCCCTCCACCCTTCCCTGAATTCCACCAAAATCTTAAAACCGCAACATTTTAACAGATTACCTGAGTCCTAAATGTTCCTTTGGTTGTTTTTTTTGAGTCATTTTCCCTGCAAATTTCTGTGCTTCCTCTTCAGAAAATGGAACTGTAAAAAGAACGATTGCTGTATTATAAAATCCTCACAGCTTTACCTGAGATTGTGCATACACGTCAAGCCAAAACCAGAGTTTAAGTAATTTCAGAATATGCTACATTTCTACAAAAAAATATTTAAAACCTCAAAGTTGTGTTCTTGTAATAGCAGCAGCCCTGAAAAGGCCCTTCCCTGACCATATCCCATATAATGATGGAAAGATGTTGCCGTGTAGTTTATACTTCTAAGACTGGGCTGTCTTGCCCCCTCTGAACTCTGTATTTATTTGGACTCTGAACTATTCTAGCTACAAGAGGCCTCGCGCTGGTGCAAAGACCTGGCTTGATGGGCTTCCCTGCAGTATCGAGGTTGTAAAGGTTTACTGCTGTTGAGCCAATTTATGCACTCTTCCTGAGCGTATCAAACTGGAGCCTAAGTGACATCTGTTCTAGTAACAAACACAGGGTAAGCACCGGTGCTCAACAGCTGCCTCTTGTTAGCGTGCTCCTCCGGCACTGCTTTGGCCTGGGCCAGCCAGCAGCCTCCCAGGCTCTGCCTGGGCATGGGTAGGAGCGGTCTCCCCGGCATTTCAGTACAGCCATCCTTGCCAGAAAAGAGCTTAGCCTGGATTGACATAAGAAGGGTCCTTGGCCTCTTTCATTTAGTAGTTTAAATACAGTGCCAAGGTTTAATTTTGTATTTTAGACATTTTAAAGCATCATCTATGCATTTGCAATAAACAGTAGGTCCCATTAATGCCTTCTGACACTCCTGGGTTTGGAAGGGGGAAAGGGGCGGTTAGCAAGTCCAGCGTTGTCCTGCCTTGCCATCTGCCTTCCCTATCAGTAACGTTTTAAACAGGCATGAACTGTCCCTGTGCATTACGCTGCTTGTAAAGTGGAGCGCATTTAGCTTCCTTTGTGAATAGAGACGTATATCATACTGAAATGAGGTGCTCTCAGCCACAGGTCAGTATGTGACGGTGTTACACCTGTCGTAGCACTGACAGCTTCATTCTCCACAAGCCCCAGCCTCTGTCTTGTGTGTGTGTGTGTGTGTGTGTATACATTTCATAGTGGTAGAAAGAAGAATGCCCCATCTCTTTGGTTATTTGTATACCTTACGATGCAGATTTTTGTTACCAGTGATTTTTAATTGGCTAACAGTTGTTAGCAGTGATGTCACTGTTCCAGAAACATTCATGTCTGCTTTGATGTTTTTCTTTCTTAACCTGATTCTATAGAAAAAAATACACGTGAAAAGCAAAGTTAAATTATTTTTCTTACTGTATAGTTCTTAATAACTGTATACAGAATATGCAAATGCCTCTCTCGGTTGGCTGCAATAGTCCATCTGTTCTGACAGTATCTCATATTAGATTATCCAAGACATTTGCCAGCATCCGAGTATCTAGCTTTGCTGCAAACCTCTACCAGAAGCAGAAAGAAGCTACATTTTCATGAGAGCGAGAGAATCTACACAAAGCAAACTAAATAGGCTTCAAGCTGCTAAAAGACTACTTATGTGCCTGGGGAAAAGAAGTAAACAATCTTTTTGTGTGTGCTGCTTTCACTGTAGCCTTTTCAGAGCCCTCTTTTCCCTATCCTAAATGCTTCTTTTGCCTGCCAAGAATAAGGATAATTAAATGTTCTTTGAGTGGTGTTTAAAGCTGCCTGATAAAAATACCTATCCCCACCATCCAGTTCCATGTAGTAAATGTGAAAGGAGAACAATCCTGTGAGGCTGCTACTTCATTGCTCCCTGAGACTAGCTTTAAGGCGGAGACTAGAAATAACCACTTTTCCCTGGCAGTGACACATGCAGCATCCTTACAAGCATCTCCAGCACCATGCCTGCTTCTTGTGTCTGCTATTTATACAGTAATGCAACTGAATTGAAAAGCAACAGCCTTACACAGACTAATTTTAGAGCAGTGCTCTGGTTTGTGATTTTAAAAGGCAGCTACCAATGAAAATGTGAATTTAAAAGAACCCTGGAGTATTTTCTACTGACCCAGTGATAACTATTTTTTGAACTAAAACTGTTTTTCCATTGTCCTCAAAGGATTTTTTTTATGCCAATATATAATTATTACTTCATTTTAAAAGTACAGCTATTTTTTATTTCCTGATGATGCTGAGGATGAGATGACCATCAGTACTAGTTGTTTCCTTTCCCTGCTTCTTGGAGTTTTTCCTTTATGATAAATATAAAGTAGTTGTATGGAGAAATGCTACTTAACGGTTTTCTTTGCAGTGTTGGACAATGTCTTTGTATAAATGCTGTTATAGCATATGTATTATTTGTGGTAAAACAATGAATGTTTCAATGTCGTAGCCTCCTTTCACACAAACTACAAGACTTGGAGAGCTATCTGTGTCTCATGATTTTTTTTTTTTTTTTTTCTGAAGTGTAATGCTTTTAAAAAGCAGAACTGATAATTCACATTTAGTGCCCAGATTTCCTTCCCCTTTTCTTTATTGCATGAGGCATTAGCATGGAAACACACTTGATGTTTCTCAGGCTTTTGTCTCTTCCTGCTGCTTTGCCTACTAGAAGTCAAACAGTGCTACTTGGCTCCTGACATAACAGATTACTGTGGAAATTATTACCACGTCATAAACAGAGGATTTCATGTGTCGAATGTGCAGCAGGAACACAGCCTATTCTGTAAGCAGAAGGTTCCCAGTAATAAGGAAAAAGGGAAGAGAAATGCAGAAAACACACGATGCCTCTGCAGAATCCATTGTTGCAGATTCTTTTTCAGAAGGCATAACCTTCAAGAGCATGGGGATCAAGCAGGTTGCTGGGGTTTTTTGTTTGTTTGTTTTTAAATGAGTAAGAAGATAAACGTGAATTTGTGCTTCAAGGAATAATTATTTTATTTTGACTCCAGCAGTCAGCACTGGCCAAAGTGATTTCCGAGGGCATTCGATGTATGTCCCAGATCACTGTTCCACGCTAGGGAGACTAGACAGCTATCGCTCTGCTATGCAGCGCTCTGAAACCAAGGACACCAGCTGCCAGACGGAGGAAGTTAAAGTTATGCCCCCTTCAATGAGAAGAATACGAGCACAGAAAGGACAAGGCATCGCAGCCCAGATGTCTCAGTTCTCAAGCTCATCTGGAAACATGTCAGTGATGAGTGATTCTGCTGCAGTTATATTTGCTTCTCGACAAAATAGCGACGTAGGTTTTCACAGCTTGCCTCGGGCTGGTGCAAGAGTGTCTCTGCAGTCCCTAGAGCAGACACAGAGCATCTCTAGGCAGACAGAAGACATCGCTGGCACTTTACCCCACCAGATAAGTAAATTGGAAGTGGATGATAGTGTTGTGCATCTGAGGCATAATCCCACGACAGGGACCCTGTCAAGGCCAAAGTCTCAAGAGGTGAGAAGCTATGATAACGAAAAGTCTGCAGGCCCAGCATGTGTTGTCTCTCCTCATGCCACCTACTCAACGAGCATCATACCCAATGCAACACTGTCATCCTCCTCAGAAGTTATTGTTATTCACACTGCCCAGAGTGTTGGATCATTGGATAGTAAAATCACCAGCTCCACTGCCTACCCAAAGCCAAAAGACAACCCTGTTGCCAGCAGTGCAGTAAGTGGGAAAGAAGATCACCATTCATCAAGCGGTAATTGGAGTGAGAGCAGCTCCACGCGTCACTCACAGACTTCAGATACCATCCCGTCTAATACTGTCATGATGCTTTCTCTTGGTGACTCTGCTGTCTCTCTTAGCACTCCTGGAAACACAGAGGCTGGGTCTCAAGGCGGGAGCTACAACTGTAGGAACAATCTTGTTTTACCAAACCCTTCCCAGGACAGCGATGGCAGGAGTGAATCTAGCTATTCGGGGGAGCGAGCGCAAGCAGCAGTGAACAGCACAGAGCATTGGCTGTACAAGTCTGCAGAAAACAGTGAGACTTCGTCATGCAAGGCGGTTTGTACCACACCAGGCTGTGCCACTCCCCGTAGCAACCTGAGCAGCAGCAGCCTGGAGAGGACTTCAGTCAGGGACGATTCTACTTCTCTGTATTCTGTGGACCACGATGGTTATTACAGTTCCATGCATATGGACTCCGGACTGAAGTCAGACTTGCCATGCAATAGTACTAGTGGTTTTGGGAACCCTAGAGACAGCGTGATAAATGTCTTTGAAGGAAAGGAGAAGAAACATCAGGATGACCAGTCAGGCCAAGGTGACAAATCCCTTGCAAGAAACATCTCACTGAAAAAGGCGAAGAAGCCACCTTTGCCACCATCCAGAACAGACTCACTCAGAAGGATGCCCAAGAAAAAAGCTCAGTCCAATGGACAGGTACTTGATGAAACCCTCATTGCCACCCTCCAGCATTCTCTGCAGTTGAATCTCAAGTGCAAAAATGGCAGCTCCCCTTCCCAGAGCCCCTGCAGTGATTATGAGGATCCCTGGGTGCTGCGCTCCCGCAGCCAAAGCTCGGTCAGCGCAAGCAGCAGCATGATGTCTGCCACTGCTCCAAACCTGTACTCCATCTGCACAGTCACTCCCTCTCAGAGTGAGACAAGTAGCATCAAGTCGGAGTACGCTGACCAGTGGGGTTACTACAGCGACTACGCTGCAGTGACAGATGACCAGGTAAAATCCCCGGTGACCCATTCTGCCAGTACATCATCTGCTCTCAGCGACTACAGCATCAGCCACTTCAGTGATGGCTCAAGGGCTTCTGTGCCACAAGTGCCCGGTGGACTGGCCAAACCAAAGAGCACTTCTCCGGAGAAATCCCACCGAGTCACATCGCCATCGAGTGGGTACTCCAGCCAGTCCAATACACCCACTGCACTTACTCCAGTGCCTGTATTTTTAAAATCTGCACCATCAGGAAATGGGAAATCCAAGCTGAAGCCTAAAGTGCCTGAAAGGAAATCCTCTCTTCTATCTTCAGTCTCCATGTCTTCATCCTCCACTTCTCTTTCTTCAAATACATCTACTGAAGGGAGTGTGAGTGTGAAGAAATTGGACCCCACGCTGAGCTCTCCTCCAGATTCTGGTGCACCTCCTCCTCCACCTCCTCTTCCAACACCTCCTCCACATTGCCTTGAAGTCTCTCCTCCCCCTCCACCCCCTCCTCCTCCTCCAGCAGAAGTCACGGATCTGTCACCGTTGCCAGCCTCTCCCACATTCCCCCCTCCTCCACCAGAAGCTGATGTAAATCCTTCCTTTGCCCAGACTGTTCCGTGGTTTCCGCAAGAAACCTCCATCAGTTCATTCTCGTCCCCTGTTCCCCCTGCTTTCCCCTTAGCTGTCCCGCCACCAGCACCACCTCTTGATCCCAAACTAACAACAGGTGCGACACTATACCCACAGTATTCTTTTAAGAAATGTAACCAGGAAGATTCTTGCTACAGTCCAGTGAAACAGCCACTCAACAAGCAAGATGCATCGAGGCCTGTGATGCCCTTAGTAACTACCAAAGCATTGCAAATGGTGCAGCTGAGGTCTGTAAAAAAAGTGACAGAAGGTGAACCATCACCTGAATCTGCTGCTGAAACTATCTCTCAGGAAAAGGGTACTGTAAATTCACCATCGCAGTCTTCCCTAAAGCCATCTCTCTCACTGAGACTCAGTAACAGCTTAGGCGAAGAGGAAATGAAAACTCAAAGCACTTCATTTAAAAACTCCGTTCAGACACTGGCTCGGGGTTCTCCTCTCATTCTCTCCGATAACATACCTGCGCTTCACAGCGACCAGAAGCCTGTGAGTGCAGTGGGTCTAAACAAGTCACTCGAAGCTGATTCACTGGGGACAGCTACTGAAGACACACCTGAGTCTTCAGTGCAGAGCAAAGACCTCCATTCTGGCATGTCACTTCAGGGGTCACCAGCATCTCCCGACAAGACTCAGGTTGTATTGCCAAGCAAGAAACCACCTCCTATTTCAAAGAAACCCAAACTCTTCCTCGTTGTACCACCTCCACAGTTAGCTCTTACAGCGGAGAAAATAGCTGAAGTGAGTGATACTGTCAGAAGCACACCAAGCCCAACTAAGAGAGACGCTGTGCTTGCACGCTGCGAGGAGGCGAGAAATTGCCTTACAGATGGACTCAGTTCTAGCGAGATGGACTCTGGCAGCCTGGTTCCTGAGGGAGGAGCTGCCGGATTCACCTTCTCTGAGGCAGTGGGAGCTAATGCCTTTGTGGTACAGCCTGCTGCATCACCAGTTCAAGAAGAAGCCAGCCAGGAGGAGCAGTCTGCTTTTGATGAAGGAGGCAGTTCAGGCAGCAGCCAAGACAGTGGCAGTAACGCTGACAGGCACCTATCTCAGGAGAACGAAAGTGGTGAGTTTCTTTTCTCTGACTTCTTCAGATGCAGCAATAGCTATTTTAAAGAAGCTGGGGAGTTAGAATAGCAATCCTGGCATTCAGGTGGGCTTCTGTAGAGAAAAGAGCCTTTTGCGCTACTTAAAACTAAAAGCCTAAAGAAAGTTGCAGGGATCAGATTAATACTTTATGAGATTTCTTATCTTTCCTTTCTGACTGCTTGTTATTGCAGACAGGGAAAGAAAACGATGCCTTATTTAACTGCGCTAGGATTAAAACATGCTATGAAAACACGGTTAGCTTTGTTAACTTTGATACTGCATTTTAGTGGAAACCATACAAATTTTCTTTCAGTATTGTTCTCCACCTGTGTGTGTGAGCAAGCATAGGCATTTCGTGCACTGCAGTTTCCTAAGCAAGCATCTTCAAGCATCTTCCTGAAATCATAATAATGAGAGCGGTGCACTCACTCAGTCTCTCCGATGCTTTGCCTTAGAGGCAGCGAGGGCTGGTTTCAGGATTATATGCCTCTTGTCTTCCTGTGATGGACTGACAATATTGTTCATTTTCTCTGCATAGTGGAGGTGTTCGAATCGGATACAGCAAATAGTTCATTCCTACCGAGCAGTAGTTATGGGGAGGAGACAGACGGCATGGCAACACCAGCAAGACCAAGGACTACTGAGGATCTTTTTGCAGCCATTCACAGGTACTGCAGAAACTCCCCTTCCCGTACTGTCAGGTCTGCTAGTTCTCTCAAACATTAATTTAACATTGTTTTACTAAAACACTTGATTACAACAGTCACTGCTTTAACAGAAAGCACACATTTATCAACTTTCTACTAAAGCTATTATGAAAAAGATAAGGAAAAGAACTTGTGTTTTATTGTTTTACAAATATATTTAATCCATTCTGAACTAACAGCTATCAGATTAAATCAATGTGGATTATATTATAAATGTCCCGTCCCTTAAAATAATCAAGTTACGTCTAGTATTTATTGTACTGTTCTCAATCTGCCATATTAACTCTACTGTTGCTTTTTCTGTGTATCTTTTTGTTTTCATTCTCGTTCTTCATCTCTTTTTACTCTCTTCGCTGCTTATATGGTGCAGTTTGGGACAGAGGCTCAACGCTAATGCTTCATGGCAAGCGTGGCTGAAACTGGCAAGTAACACAACATGTCAGTCATATGGCAAAACATATGGCAAACGCTGGATTATAGTTTGCCATAATCCAGCCTGAGGTCGGGTGTTTCGTGTTAAACTGGTTCATGAATGAAATGTGCAGTACTGGCTCTATTATTGATTACATTATTCATTTCCCTTAAAAACAAAATCGTCCTGAATAGGCAACTAGACTTTTTTGTTCATGTTAGGTCATCCAAAGAAAAGAAAAGGGAAAAAAAAGGCCTAAAAACCACAAAGTGAAACGCGCGCACCATTTAAACAGTACACACAGAAGACCATTACCACTCTCTGAGCTACTGAGCGTGCTTTTAGACTAGAATCGATGTAGTGGTAGTGCCATCTTGTGGCTTTGTCTTTTACTTCAGAATTTAGAGGGACCATCTCTTATAACTGGTCACAGGCAGCACTTGGCAGCGTCCGTATAGGTTTATCTAGGTGTTGGGTCAGTTTGCGCCTCTGTGTGCGAGTCCTGTGCCAGGCGTACTGGGGGGTGGGAAATGCCTTTTGTGAGAACGTGGCGGGGGGCTGGGAGGCTGCAGCACTTGGGATGCAAACACTTTTTATTTTTGAAACGATTCTGTTTCAGCTATTACAAAAATTACTTACATGTAATACTGACTTTTTATAACCTGCGGTTACCCCTTAGGACTTGGCCTGTAGAAGCTGTTCTGAAAATGGTCTGTTGCATTCATGTCGCATGGCTCTCACTAGGACTGCAACAAACCTGGTTTTAGAATGAAATATTCTGGCCCGTAGCCTTTCTCCCTTACGTATGCAGATAGAGAGTGGATCTCTGTGTGTATGGACATAGTGGAATTCATGAGTTTATGGGGAAATGGACAATGGAACTGGATGTGACATAGTTAAAACTGCTTGACACATTTGTTATTAAGACCTTGCTTTTGCTGGCTTTAGACTTGAACCACTATCTTCCTTGGTTGTTAATTAATTTTTAAAAAATTGGTTTCCCCCCCGCTATTTCTAAAAGGTATTATTTCACCGTTTGGCACTCTTGAATATGTGCTTTGGAGTAAGGCAAGAAATTTAGTGGTATACGTGTTAAGGGCAGGAAGAACAACCTAAGTTTAAGTCACAGTTTTGTTTGAATATATACCCTATCTCTGTCTGAAAAGCCACCAAAACCAAATTTGGTTCTTAATTTTAAGTTTCTGCCATAATCCATACATGCTGAGAAAAGCTGTTTAGATGCTGACAGCAAACTGATCGCTCTGCACTGCATTCATGGTCTTAATTCAAGCCAGGGTAACTAAGTACTTCCTACAGATCTTTGCAAATGAATTTTGCTTTCTGTTTATTTGGAATTTCATTTGGGTTTTGGCAGCAGTACAACCCCAGCATTGCAGTTTTGAAGATACCCATAGGCAGCCAAAACCCTAACGAAGGGTAATCTTTTCACTTTAACTTATGCACAGACATGTTTGCATACTCGCAGGGTATCCAAGCACCAAATTCACTTGCTGCCTACGATACTGACACACAGATAAATCTAGACAAGGTTCCTAAATTTGCCACTGCTGAAGTTGTCATTTTATCCCTATGCCATCTTCCGCTGTCCTTTCATCCTCAGGCTGAATGGATGTTGGTATTCCATTCTTCATCCAGAAAGGCAGGTGGAGGCAGCAGCAGCTGAAAATAACAGCTGTTACAGCTGTTGGGGGGGGGGGTAGGGGGTGGTGGTGTGGTGTGTGTATCGTAAGTGATATATGCATAAACTTCACCACTTGAGAGACAGGATCGCTCCAAAGTTGGCAGAGTTTATGGCAATGTCTGTTGCTGCCACCTACTCAGCTGACGGATCCTGCTGCTTGCATATTTTTTTTTGTTTTGTTTTGTTTTTTTGCTATTACCAGTAGGCTGCAATGCATAAAGACATTTGAGCTTGCCTTGGCAAGATCTCAAGGCCTTTAAGAAAGTACAGCTAAAGATCATGTTAAGTAGAAACCTGGTTTGCAAGGGGAACAGTCTGTATTGAACATATGCTTGATAAAAATACGGAATTATAGCATGGTAATCTTGTTACAAGTCTGCTGACTTGTTTTACACTTTTGCCAAAACAGTATATGTAAAATTAGCCTTTATACGATCTTTTTGAATTAATTCTTGCTTGGGCAAGAAAGAAGCAAAGCCGCTTTGCTACAGATACCAGGCACATAATACATTTATTTTTTAAGGATTTCTAATAATGTGAAAGTGGGGCAATAGAAGTCCAGTTTGCACTTATTCCCGGTTCCATGATTGTTTCTTAATTTTTTTGTTATCCACGCACTTTACATTTAAATTAAAAACCACTCTGCCCTTTTGTTTGGAAAGATAACTTTTGTGTCTGGAAGTTGGTCTCCCCTTCATTTAGTCAAAGAGCTGCAATGACAGAGCACCAGCAGAACTGTCAATTTTGTCTGTGCATCTTAATAGAAGGAGCAAACTCAGTTTTCACTATTCATTTAATGTTTGGGTTGAAGAGGGGATTTTATTTTTTTAAAATCATTTAATCCAGAATGGTTACATGTGGCTCGCTTCATCTTAACTTTGGCAGCAGTGCATTGCAATATCCTTTTCTAAAGGCAAGTGCACTAGACTACACTTCTAATTCTCCATGAGAGCACCAGATGAAATAGTAAAACAAAACAAAACACCCCAACATACTCTAGATGACATACTTTTAATCAAATCCCCAGACTAACAGACAAATGGCATTGAGCATAATCTTTACAATGCATTGGTCTTAGCAGTTCAATACTGACTCCAGAAAACCCGATTCACTAAATCCACTAAGTGTTTTGGACATCAGTATTGCTGGGTTTAGTAGTTTGCAGAAAAAGAACAATAAACTTAGCTTATACCTCCAATACCTGCATTAATGCCTATACAGTTTTGGTGGTGTTCTTACTCATGCTTCAGATTTAAATTACTTTTCCCTTATCCCTCTCTTTGCTTTAGCTTAATTCATTGTCATCCCTCTAAGCTGAGTTTAATTAGAGGAGGTAGAAAGTTTAACTTTTTTTGTTTGGTCCTCTTTTTTGTTGTTTTTCAAACTCAGATCCAAAAGGAAAGTCCTTGGCCGTAAAGATTCTGAAGACGACCGTACCCGCAACCATTCTCCATCACCCCCCGTAACTCCCACTGGTGCTTCCCCAACGTTTGCTACCCTCAAACAAGCCGGATCGATTCAGAGAAGCGTTCGCAAGAGCAGCACCAGCAACGACAACTTCAAAGCCCTGCTGCTGAAGAAAGGGAGCCGCTGTGACACCAGTTCCCGCATGTCCGCGGCAGAGATGTTGAAGAACACGGACCCGCGCTTTCACCGGACAAAGACAGATGCCTCCCCTGACCTTTCTGACAGCCCTGCCAGCTGCTCACCCAGCAAGAGCAAACGGGCCCAGGAGGAGTGGGCCAAGAGCGAGGGCCTGATGCCAAGGAGCATGTCCTTCTCTGGCACTAGGTACGGCCGGTCACGAACGCCCCCCTCTGCTGCCAGCAGCAAGTACAATGTCCGAAACCGCATCCAGAGCAGCCCCATGACTGTCATTAGTGAAGGAGATGGGGAAGTGGTAGAACAGTCAGAGAGCAAGGTCCGAAGGACTTTGGAAGAGCAGCGAGAGAGGCAGCTTGATATGTTTAACAGTGATGAAACGGACATGAATGACTTTCCATATGCTGAGGAGGAAGGCTGCAAGGAGCCCTTGGATCCAACCCATCTAGACTCAGTGACTCAACCAGGTACTTCAAGGAAGTATCTGAGCCCTTCAGCTGAAGAAAGTTAAAAGGCGGTGACAAAAAGCATTGGATCTTAGTCTAGAAAATGTCAGAGGACTAGATTCCAGAAGAAAGCCCAGACCAGGACAAGTTTACTTTGCCGAGCATTTATTCCATGAACTGCATGTGGGTGTTTAAATGCTAAAGCAGTGATAGTTCTGCATGGTTGGGTTGGGGTGGGGAGGACTTGCTTTGAATGAGTGGTCTGTGGCTTAAAGAAAGTTAACAGTTGAATTTGTTGTGTAAAGCCTTAGAAGTCCTCTTGTGGGGGGGAGGTTTCTCTGAGCCTGTAGGGGTGTGAAGTTTTTCTTTTCCTTCAAACTGCAATTGTGCAAGCAAAATTTAGGAATAAGCCTGAAAAAGAGGAATTGGAAGGCTCCTGTGGTACAAGCTGGGCATCTGCTTCAAAAGCATTGTAGTGGTGCAGCGTAGTGTGTTCGTTAAGCGGAGGGAGACACGATGAGGCACACTCACCTATGAGAAGGTCGGGTTGGTGCTGGGGTTACAGGTCTTGTTCCTGGGGTATGCCCCAGCGTTCGATGAAGCGTGTCCTGCTAAAGCAATTAGGTCACCAGGTTACGAATTGGTCCGGGGTGCTGTTTTTGTTTTTCCTGAGGGAAAATGAAATAATGTAGTTAACATGGAAAAGGGAGACGAGTTTTATAACACACGACTAGCTGCTATGCAGCCGCACACGTACGCTTGGTGAAACACTCATTTCCAAGTGAATTGCTTCCTTGACTAGAGTATTCCCTTAGAGAACTGGAACAACTGGGTGTGTGAAGAGGACGCGAGCAGACAACAGGAAAGTGGGAGAAGAATTAAGCAGTCTACTGCCAGAGATGGGAAGGGTTACGTTTCTGAATTAGAAAGCAAAATTTGACTTTGAGAACTTGCACTACAGAGCTGTAGGTGGAGCCTGTCTTTCAAAATTGAAGCTTGGGAGTTGTGGTTTGCCAGAAATCTTTCTTCCATTTGTCAAAATGGGAAGATTATTACTTTTCATCACTTGAAATACAGATACTTGCTAACTTTTGGTTACCAAAGAATAAGTTACAGTTACTTTCCTTTTTTATTTGCCTGCAGTATTTCTCTTCTTTTTTAACCTTAATAATTTAGTGAGGTTCGTTTCTATTGTATATTTTACAGATAATAAAACATTTAACAGTTTTTCAATTGTAAAGAAGACCATTAATTAAAACTGAAATATTGGCTGGAGTTTTTGGTTCTTGGTAGGAATGAAGCTTTTCATTTTTAAGAATTTTGCATCGTTTGATGGCGTGCGCAGTTTTTGTATTGTTTGTAAATATTGGAAGTTGTTAAAATATCTTTTGGTCTCCCTACCGTAGAATTTATACATTTTTTAGATTGCTTTTGAGGAGGAAAAGCACTCTTTGTAGATTATTTATTTTAGAGAAATATGCTTGTAATCTCTTTCTTCAATCCTTTACTTGTTAGTAATGTAAATTTCAGGGGCCTTCCTTTAACTCTTCCCTTCACCAGAGGGGAATAGTGATGAAGATGGTGTGACTTTGCTTAAATAAAGAAAAAGGCTGCCAGTTGCCATATTGTCTTTTGAGTTGATTAAAATCTCCTTCAAAAGATGTGTGCCGTAGCGTATGGCAACCCACTGACTGCCATAAACCATGCATCCCGCTACTAATCTCTAGCTTTCATTGCAAAATTTACTAATTCACTTTAGAGACAACTGAAGCATACTTACATATCCATCCCATTTTGGCATCTCAGTGCTGAGACTAAAAAACTTGAAATAACCATGAGCTTTTCCCAGTCTTTGTGAGTGTTTCTACTACTTCCCTGTTACTTTTGCAACCTGTTCCAGAAAACTAAAATTCTTGGAGAACCAGATTATAAGCAGAGTGAGTGAGAAATGAAATGAAGCGGAGAAGGTGAATCCAGCTGCACTCACTGGAACAAAGGTGGGATTAACTGGTGCACAACGTTCTACCATTTTTGCGTGCTAAATGTGTTTTAAAGAATCATTGGATTTTTTAAATTATATGAAAATCAAATTGGATAGATCATTTCAGATACTATTAACATTGATCTGAACCACATACTGTTGCAAAGAGATGGTGCAAAACATTCTGCAGCTGCTAAACATCTAATGAGTGTTGCTTTGGTGTTTCTCCCGGAGCTGATCACAGGAAACACAGAGCGCTGCGTCCTTTTCACAGCAGGTACTGTCCCTTGCAAAGCTGTGTGTAACTGCTAACTAGTCCTTGTGCCACCATCCTGACAGAGGGATACTCGGACTTTGTTTTATTGGTTACAAATGGGGAAATCATCTCAGTGAAAAATTGCAGCATTGGGGAAAATTATAGTTCTGGTGTCTGCCACTTCTGCAGTACTTCACAGCATTTTGCCAAAGTGCCGGGAGGAGGGAGCCTCACCAGCTTGTTTCCTTGGTGCCGGCCCGCTGATGCTGCCAATCGTTCTTATAGGCTATATGGGGAACTCTTTGGAAGGTCCCGGCTCATATGCACACCATCCTCTGAAGTAGGTGAGCTTAGACTTAAAGGTAGCATGGGCTGAATTTCTTCTCTGGCCACAGGTAGTCTTGATGCTCATCTGGTGTAAGGTGAGTTTGGGCTGAGGCTCAGGTTTTGGCTAGTGTGCAGAAGGCAGTGTTTAGCCCTGCTGAGGTTGCTGCATGACTACATTTTATACGGTATAAGATGTAGTGAAATACATCAGATGTTCTGAAATATGTTTAATAGTGCTTATAACGATACTTATTTAGGCAACTGATGTAACTTCTTATGGAGATATCACCATACCATCACCCTACTGCCATCATCCCCTGTAGCAGCACGCAGAATTGGTTAGTAGCTCAGATTTCTCAAGGACTCTTGGCCCGAGTTCAGTACAAAACCTTAAAGCACAGCAGCTTTAGGCTGTGTTTTCTGTGCTGGCAACAACTTTGGTGTGTATGTGATTACACTAAGGAAAACATGCTTAATTTTCTGTCACACATCCAGCTTCAAAGTTACCTTCTTCCATTATAAGCTTCCTCCATAGCGAGGTTTTGCACTTGCAGCTTTTTTGGTCAACAAGTACAGATGAAGTTTAGCAAACCTCTGCTAAAGACATCTGGAGCAGTAGGACAGGAGAAAAAATACGCAAACTTTGGCCATGCTAAAGAGAAAAGGGAGATGCTTGTCATCCTGATGCTTAAGGAATCATACCGTTACAGGGCTTGTTCAGAGTTTACAGTTGGTTTACTGTTTGCCTCTAAAACAAGAATCATCACTGAAGCTAGGTATGTGATGAATTTCTGGTTTTCCTTTTACTGGAAATGGATTTCAGCTTCAATCTTTACCTAAATTTTGCTCCGTATGAACTCATTCT
This sequence comes from Podiceps cristatus, assembly GCA_000699545.1. NCBI lineage: Eukaryota > Metazoa > Chordata > Aves > Podicipediformes > Podicipedidae > Podiceps > Podiceps cristatus. The sequence goes on from KL267443.1 coordinate 52,263, forward strand.
GTGCTTGCTTCATCTATGTTCAAGGTTTGTTCTTCCCGCTGTCAGATGTAGGCAGCCCCAGTCCCCCTTAGAATTAGAGCCCTTCGGGTATTGCGTTAATACATGTGTAAGGCTCTGTGCCGTTTACAAGCCTTCACTGTTTATATACTGGAGAGAGAATTTATTACCTTAATTTAAATGAAGGATGGTTACGCAAGGAGCAGTAGCTGAGAGGCAAACTGAGAGGCAGTTTGGAAGGTTACTGGAAATTAAGAGAATTGGGAAAGAAGTGGATTTGCTGAAGACAGGGTTTTGAGGAACCAGGAGCGGACCATGTATAAGTCCATGTATAAGACTCAGCCTGAAAGAAGGCACAGAATAATGACAGAAAAGGTGAAGCAGGGAGATTACTGAGAAGAAGTACGGTGAGTGCACAGAGTGAGGTATGAGGAGGGCAGACTAATGGAGATTCCTGAAGATGAAGAAGCTTCAGCAAGTACGGAAGAGAGAAAAAGGGAAAGGAACAATGGCATAGTCACAGCAAAGGGGAAGAAAAATTTTAGCCTGTGTTTCTTCACAATACAAAGGGTATAGAATGCCAAAGTCAGTCAAACATGGGGGGAAAAAGGGGGGACACACATACGCAAGTTTCAGAGAGGAAGCAGCAAAATTCCGTGAGCTCAGAGAAGCAGTAACAGGCTGAAGAGAAGCATGCTTTAGGAGAGGTCAGGCAACACTGGGCAGGCCCCAGGCTCGAGTGCAACTCTTAGAAGGGTTCTGTACAGAAAACCGTGCCTCAAATCTGGAAAGAATATGGGATCAGGAAGACTAAAGCTCAGGCTGATCCGGCCTAATTTCCGCCAACATCGCTGTGTCCAGTGCTGACAGGCTTCCAGGTCTCTAGAGGCACCTGCATGCTGGTAACTTGCTAAACCTTCAGTCGTTTCCTGGGGCGAAGAGAGGCCATTTGTGCATGCAGCGCAGGGATAATGTCTTCATGATACTGCAAGCAAATACATCTTGTCAGGTATTGTTTGGATCCCACAAAGTTCTGGAAAAGCCATTTATATCAGCAGTTATTGCTCCAACAAAGCTGTTGCTATGGTGCATTTATTTAAGTGGTTCAAAACAATTCATTATTTGCTGCTTTGAGGGAAGATTAAAAGGATGGTCTTCAACAATAAAGCAAAGTGGTGAAAAAAATTAAAGTGGCAATGAGGAATCATTTTATCTATTTTATTTTTAAAAAGTTCAGTACTCATAAAAACCCCCATAAAGTTACAAATTACATTATACTATTTAATGTACAAAGTACATCTGTATAATACAATAATACATATATATAACATCATGTACAAAGTATATTAGCTTTCTGAGCTAATTATATTTTTTTTTTTCTGAATAACTCAGAAATTATTTCTTTCATGGTTAACACTAGAAAAGTCTTCTAATATAAAATTGATATTTTTTTAAAAAAATTGATAATTTTCTTGGTTTAAAGAGGCGCTATCAACTTTAAATCAGAGTGCACCATTAAAATCTTGCAGGTATTCAGTACTGGATCATGACTGTGGCTATGCTGGTGTGAATTAATCAACAACAGAGTAAATTATAGAGATGTTTGATAAATAAGTGCCATGTCGTATATTGTTCTGAAAGACTGGGTAAAAGCCTTGGTAGTGCTTCCCCAGCAGCATGAACACATTTTATGTTGAAATTTAGCTCTTTGCAGTTGGGTCCTTTTGCATAATGCGCAACCAACCTTTCAAGGGCTGATCAATTCTTCTCCCAACAACGCTAATGCAAAATGTCATTGGTTTTTAGTAGGAACTTGTCTGTTAATAGTGAATCCAAACGTGCATATATGCAGGTGTGGGGGTATATACAGAAGAGAGAAAGGCCAATCCCAATGTACATGAATTGCTTCTTTCTGTAGTATACTGCTCTCTTCATGCACCAGCCTTTGGTAGAGAAACAGAAATTCTAGCTACTGAAGGAACAAAAAATGCAAAATTCTGTCAGGACACGTAGGTTGCAGAAGTTTCTGCATATTCACTACCTCTTGAAAATAATTGTCAAAACTTAAGTTCTGTGTTCAGGTGGTAAAAGCTAATTTGTGGTGGTAAAAACTAATTTTTATATCCCAGATAGAAAAAATATATCAATTACAAAAATGATGAGATGAAATCTGGCAACAGACGAGAAATACAGGAAACAATGTCCTGTCTGCCATCTAGAGAAGAATGCTTCCACAGTGGCAGTACTTAAGAATTGCTCAACTCCTATGTTCTTCATGTGCATCTTGGTAGTAAACTAATGTCTTCTTTAAAAGTCAGTCAAATATACATTGTAAGCTCCTGAAGGCCTGAACTTCTGTGTCCATTTTTCTGCAACCCAGTGTGAAAAGAGTGTTAGAAACATAGCTAGTAATTTAATTTGGAAAAAGTAAACTGATTTCTAGGCCACTTTAAAATCGGTGAAAGAGCATTCCAGTGACAAAAGCCTTCAGTGCCCAGTGCGGCATCACCAGTTGAGAGGCTGCCCTAGGGGAGTCGCAAAGATGGTCCCATCCTTCTCTCCTTAATCTGGATGTTGTGCTGCACTGCCTGAAAAATGGTGATTGTTGTAAATTCCTGTGCCAATGGGGAGCTTCGGTGTAGTAAAAAGGATCAAAAAAGAAAGCAAAGCCCGGATTTACATAGTCGGCAGAGCAGTCGCAAGCTAGGGAGTGATAACGATTTTAATATATTTACCTTTTCATAGAGTCCTAATACAAAGGGAAAGTACCTTTCAGAAAGGAGATCTTAAGACAGGAAAAACGCGCGCCCGGGGAGCGCGTGGCTGGGAGCAGAGGTTGCGCAGGAGTGGGAGCGTGGCTCCGGGGTAGCTTACATCCACTGGCAAGCTGTGGACGGGACATGCGGCACCAAACCGCCGGTGATCCCAGATGAGACTGGCATGTTCCCATACACAGCACACTTGATCTTTTAGGGCAAAAGACCTTTTAGGGATCAGCCAAATTTAAATTCTACAGAAAAATCTCCGATGTGATGTATGGGGGGAAAAGTGCACCTCAATGTAATATGCGAGAGGGTAGCCCTTTATTTATTCCAACATGGAACATTGATAAGACTGTTTTTCTTCGTTTACTAAAGCAGCTTTCTGCAAAATTTGTCAGAAGTGGAGATGGTGGCGTGTGGGGTCATGAAAAGCAGTTGATAGGTTATTTCTCTGAATTTAAAAAATCACCAGCACTACATTGTGCTTAACAGTCTAGAAACAATCCTAGGCAAGCGAGCTTGTGTAAAATAAAAGCTTTTTCTGAAGTGCAGTTCTGAAGCCCAGGGCTGATGAATATGCAACAAATTGGTCATCTGATTCACGGGGTGAGTTTCTTAGATGATGTAACAGCCTCTTTAGACCCAGGCTGGATTTGAGGAGCAAAGAATCTCAAAAATAACTTTCTGTGCCACAAATGTGCTCTGTCTCAAATGATCACCAGTGTCTGGGAAATTGTAGTGACCTCTTAGAAGAGAAACTGTTAGTCCATGTTAGAAGTTATCTAAAAGACTTGCTGAGAAAAGAGGGAAGAAAGTATCTTGACAATAAACTGAAATTGTCAAAAGTCATTCTGGTTGTTATTCTTGTTTGTTGGACTTTTCTTTCTTTGGATAAGCTACGCCTCATGTTATCTATTAATTATGTAGACTGCCTTAGTAGTATTCTTTCAACAGGTATTTCCTCATCCTGCTTCAAGCATCCTGCTAGCATCAGGACTTCTTTGTGATACTGGTGTATCTTCTGAAAGGCCTGCCATGAATAATAAATATGAAGGGGGTCTAAGCTTGATTGTCCTTTATGCCCTGGTCAGTAGATCAAGGACTCCCAAAGTTCATCTGTCTGGGAAAATGTCACCAGTGGCAGCGGCTCCTGCTTCTGTGCCCATCCACGTGCATAGGTGACAGCATAGGGAACCCCAGCCTTGTTGGCCCTTCAGTTATTATAGGCAGCTGAAACCTTTTGGTTTGCTAGACTGTGGATTCAAAGGAGAGTTTCCCGCAGCTACATTTCTCTCACCTCTTCTAACGTTCTCTGCCCACCCTTTGACTCTGCTACCTTTCCTCTCTCTCAGCATGCCCGTTAAATCGCAGCCCCAGATGCCTGCTTTTCATTCTCCTCCAGCAGAACTCCAGAGACTGACCCTGACCTCCAAACTTTCGCTCACCATCCCGTTTCACGCCCAGCTGCCTTGAAGCAGAGGGTCGGCCCTGTGTCCTTAGCCACCCCGCCTTGGCCTTGCACCGGTGCAAGGACTGCAAACGGCTATGGAGAGCGGTCACGCCCCTTTAGCAGTAACAGCGTGGACAGGGGCTCGCAGTGTGCGCTTCCATGCGTGGTGGGGGATGTCTCTGCCATCAGCGCCCAGCATCAAGATGTGGGTTGTGCCCATAGTGTAGCAGCCTCTCCTATAGCCTGTTAGCTGACACCTTGCAAGACTGATGCCTACAATCTATTTTACTGCGCTTTCTTCACCTGCAAATGTTTGGGTTTCCTAAATATTTGTGAAGAGAGGTAGCTCTGGGACAAAAGACAGTGTGTATTAAACATCTTTTCAATGAACAAATGGGTAAAAGATAAATGGCCACACATCTTTATTTGCATTTCTCAAGAACTCAGTGTCCTGAGAGATGCTACCTGGAAAAGTAGAATTCCATCAAAATAGGGCCTAATTGGGAACACTGAAAACAACAGAGAAGATCTACATTTTTCCTGGGAGTCTTCAATTGCACTTTTTAGCGCTCTATAACTCTGAGAAGATACTGGAATCTGGAGTTCAGTTTGTTTCCTTCACCTTTGCAAAGTACTCAAGTTTTTTCTTCCTCCCTAGCTCCTGTTGGCACAATGTTTTTATTGTGATAAATGAACCACCAATGTGGGATAATAATGGAAGACTGGCCAGGAGGATTATAAACACGCTCAAGTGAATTGCAGCTGGGATGTAGAAAAACAGATATATCATACTAACTCTTGTTTAGCCTCGTGTGCTTGACAAGGAGAACATCTGTGTTTAGATAACATAGTCTGGTGATAGACTTAGAGGCACCCTATCAAATATGCTTGAGATTCCTGCCCTGCTTCTGGAAAGATGAAAGCACAGTGGTACACTACGCCTGCGCGAGTCCCTGATAAACAGGCAAAAAAGGCAGGTTTGGTGATCCTCTAGCATGGACCGAGCTCCGCCGTGCCTGAGGCCCCGCTTGTGTGTCTCTGCCCAGCTGCTGCTTCAGGGATCTCCCATTTGGTGAGGTAATGAAAATAAATTTACTCTTTGCATTTCATCCATGGTTTTGTTGTTGTTCCTCTGCCTGTGCTGACCCGCACGTTTGGTGTAGTCAGCAGGATCCAGGAACAGCCATGCCCTGGCTGGCAAGAACGTTGAGGACCGGGGAGGCCTCAGCGGTGACTCCCTGTATTCTGGGATGGGCCAGTACTGAGTGCTGGACTCCTGTGGCCCCTTTAATGGCTATATGGGCTCTGCCAGAAGCATGGCCTGAAGTAAATGATGGGGTGGTGCTTACCCCCCAGACAATTGAAAGAGCTATGTGTGGGTTGCCATAGAAAGCAGCATCGGAGTCTTCTTGCAAGTTAGCAGGGGGATTGGTATGGTTGATAGGTACTGGTCTTAGAGCTCTTGATCACGAAGTTGTAGCATTACGCTGTTGAGAACTTGAAAAGGAAGTCAGGACTTTACAAGATGCAAAGGCAATCGTGCAAGAAGTGATTACTTCTTGCAAAGCAGACTTCAAGCAGAGCAGTGCCATGGGCTGTGAGGTACCATAGAGTGGCTGGTAGCGCATATTGCTAATAAACGAAGGGACAGATATGGAAAAAGTAAGGTTTTAATTTCCCTAGTTCCTGCTCTCACCACAAAACCTTTGTGGGATACCAAGGAATGGGATGAAAATATCTGGAGTGAATCCTTGGACTCTGAGGCTGAGTTTGAGTCAGATTTAGAAGGCAGGGAGGTGGTAGAAACACACACACACCCCCCTACATATGAGGGAGAAGCAGGGACAAATGTATGGGGAGTGCAAGTCACACGTACTTACAGCCCACAAGAATTAAGGGAATTTTTAGAGATCTATCAGCAAAAGAGTAGGGAAGGCATACTGGCATGGATTTTGCAAGCTTGGGATAGCGGAGCTGCATCTATCTGTTCATTAATGGGTGAAAAAGATTTATTAAGCCCTATAGCCAGTGATGATCAGATACAACAAGGATACACTCAGTTGCACAGTATCAGAGATCCTGATGGGCCAGATATTATTGCACCTATGCTATATCAATGGTTGTGTGCAACAGTTTATCAGCATATGCTGAACCTGTCGAATTAGCGTTAGTCCTCAGCAATTGGTGTACAATGGAGGAGGGTATTTATTCAGTGTGGCAGATAGGGATAGCTTATGTGTTGATTAAGGGATCTAATTTGGACAGGGTAGCAGTAACGAGAAGTATCAAAATGCAACTTTTGAGAGAGCACCTGCCTTTCTAAACCCCTTGGTTACACCAGCAGTCACGAATGCTACTGGTAATGTAGGCGCCCTAGCAAATACCTTGAGGGAAACTGGGGCTGTAACTTTGGGACCATCTGTGCAAGCGGCGGATAAAGGAAAGCCGGAAAACCTTACATCACAGCTGATGAGGAAACAAATGTGGAATTATCTTTTACAAGCCAGTGTCCCATGATCGGAAATAAATGGGATCACAACATCAGAAATGTTTTGCTGATGGCAAAAATTAGTGCCTACGCAAAAAAGCCAACTGCCCCCAGCCCCACCGCCAACTCCGCACCCTCCCTCCATACCTGCCTGCCACCCCAAGGCAAGGCACTACCTGGCAAATGCCAAAACAGCAGAAGTAAAGGTTTGGCAGGTCCCCCAAAACTGCCACCACTGTAGCCTCTTACCGTGAGGGGACCGGTGCCCCTATGTTCCTGTAACATAGTGGTGGTCTGGGGGGATTTTACATGTGTTATCTCTGGTGGATACTGGAGCTAAAGTTACAGTATTACATACTAATATTAATAATAAAGAAGCCACATCACAGATCTGTGGATTAGGAGGAAATCCAACCCCTGCCCTCCGAGCTAAGGTTACCTTAACAACAGGAAATACCACTCCATTTACCACGGCAGTGTTAATTGCAACAATTAAGGAATGTATTTTGGATGTTGATATGTTGGCAGGATGAACAGTTGGAACTTCAAGCAGTCGCTTCTGCTTCGGTACTTCATGAGCGGGATTTGCTATTTGATCTATAACTGTCTTGCATGGATTCCCAAAGTGGGACCCAATTGTGCTGCCTGTGCCTGCCGAGGGGGCAACAGTAAAGCAATATTGTCTTCCAGGCGGGAAGGAGGAAATTACTCAAACCATTCAGACACTTCAACAAATGGGAATTGTTCAGGAAATCATGACTGCTTTTAATAATCCTATTTGGCCTGTATGAAAACCAGACAGCGCTTGGAAAATGACTGTAGATCATAGAGAATTGAATAAAGTCACACACACACCCGACACACACTTGCAGTTATGGTACCAGACTTGGTTATTCTTATAGAAAAAAAACAGTAAAAATTTACCGCCCTGGAAAGTGGTGATAGATCTTGGCAATGCTTTCTTTTCAATAGCCATTGCTTCAGAAAGCCAAAACCAAAAGAAAGCCAAAGTCACAAGAAAGAAACTGTGAAGTAGCGGCCGAGTTGCTGAAAGCACATTTACAGGACTGATGCTGGGCAATTAATCCGAAGAAAACACAGGGCCCTAGTACTACTGTACAATTTGGCGGAATAGTTTGTCATGGACAGGTTAGAGAAATACCAAATAAGTTACAGCTAAAAGTCCAGCGATTTCCTGTCCCAACCACAGTAAAACAGCTACAGACCTTCTTGGGACTTTCAGGGTATTGGAGAACTTTTATCCCACATCTGGCAGTATTAATGTGCCCTCTGCAGATGTTACCTAGGAAGAAGGTTTGTTGGCAGGAGACAAAGCATCAAGAAGCCTTTGATGAATACAAAAATGCTTTGATTGAGCATCCGCAATTATACACACCCGGGTGAGGATATCCTTTTGAATTAGAAGTAAGAGATCTAGATGATATAGTCTCATGGGGATTGTGGCAGATGACTGGGACAAAAAAATCAGAAAGAACCTGTAGGATTCTGGTGCAAGGCATTACAAGATTCTGCTGTACATTATACCATCCTGGAAAAACACATTTTAGCTGTAGTTTGAGCACTACAAGATGCTGAAAGAATCACAGGCCAAGATAGCGTGACTGTACACACACCCATACCTACTCATGGGTGGGTTGCTGACGATCCCCTTAGGGCTCATGCAGGAGTAGCTCAGGCAGCCACGCATTGGAAATGGAAACATTATTTACAGCAATGATTTCTACTGGGAAAACCACATGTAGAGTGGTCCTAGACACCACTCGTCTAGGAACTGTATCATTTACTTGTATGCCCACACTAGGGGAAACTTCCCCTTGGAGTTATCCCTACATATCCTGTGGAGGAAGCTCCCCCTGAGGACGAGTTAATAGAAGAGCACAAAAAGATGCCTGGTTTACCGATGGAACTGCAACATACACCGCAACTGGAGAGAGACAGTGGAGAGCAGTTGCATATGCTCCAGTTCCAGAAACTGTATTATGGCAAACAGGTGTACAGGCATCTAGTCACAGGGCTGAATTGATTAGAGTATCTCTTGCCATCCTGGAAGGGAAGGCACATTACTCATATACTGACAGTTGGTTTGTGTACAAAAGCCTCACAATGTGGTTACCCCGCTGGGCCCAAGAGGATTAGCACCTACAAAAATATCCTGTATGAGTGGCAGATATATGGCAACAAATTTGGCAATATGTAAAAAGGTATCCTTTAAAAGTAAGACATACCTCAGCTCGCCAAAATGATGATTCACTTGAGTCACAAAATAATAAGGAAGTAGATGATATGACCTCTGCCAAAGTACACGCTCAAGCTATAAATGCGCATGTAGCTTGTGGACATCAATCAGCTTATACTGCACGTGGATGGGACATTGCTCACAATCCAACCCTTCTGCCATTACGTATTTACAAAACATGTGCACATAATTGTACTATTTGTATGCAGTTACATTTAAGGGCATTATATAGGCCACAGGGAAAAATAAAACAGGGTCAGTGGGCCTTGAATACCTGGCAGGTTGATTACATGGGCCCCTTGTCCCCGTGGAGGGGGTGGGCATATGTATTCGTTGCTGTGGATACAGTGTCAGGACTGTTTTTTGCTAAACCCACCAAATATGCTAATCAGTATAGCCCAACTGAAGCATTAGAACAACTCATTCATCAATACGGACCTCCTCACCAAATACAAAGTGGCCAAGAAACACACTTCAGTGGACACAACGTCCAAGATTGGGATCAAGGGCTAGGGACAGATTGGATATTCCACATTGCCTACCATTCCCAAGCTGATGGCTTGACTGAAAGAATGAATGGGATGTCAAAGAAACAATTAAAAAAGCTAACCAGTACTAAAATTTTACAACATTGGAGTTCACATCTTATTAAAGCAGTTTTTTATTAAACAGCCAGAATATCCATAATCAAACACCTTATGACTATATGACAATACTTTCAGTACAAAACATTGTGAGAAATTAAATTCTTCCAGATGGTATCTCTCCCAAAATATTAACTACAGGGGAGATAGAATTGTTTACACTGACAGATTGCACGATGGGACCACGACCTACTACTCTAGACATGAAGATTCATGTAATAACCCCTAAGAATGGCATACGGTTTTGTACCCCAGCTTCACCTCCTGTTTTACATCCTCTGTTGATATCAGATTCTCAAGTTCTTGTATTTCAGGTATCTTCAATAAATACCTGAGATAGCATTGGAATGGTGTTACTAGTGTCACAAACCCAACATGGAATTGAAGTTCAATCTGAAAGAGCTCAAGCCATAGCTCTTTATCTGTGTGGTCAATTACCCCACATCAGGTTATATCAAACCCAGAGTAATATTAGCTGAAGCAGCTGGAGCAACAGCGTCTGTATGGCTGGAAGGAGATGACACTCCTGTTTTCCTCCCTCATCACAGGTTGGCTCATGCTTTATAGTCTTGTACTACAAGCGCGTGCCCTGGATATACTGCCATGAGATCAGCATGTAAATATGTGGATTTGGTTGGCCTCCACTTTAACTAACTCATCTGCCTTTTGTATTGAGGGAGGATTAACAGCTGCCGATCTTTTGACAACGTGTTTCATTGGCATGCCAACCCCAGTAGGATTATGCTCTGCTAAGTGCTTTTGATACTAACATCCTTCACTGTTATTTTTTCTGAGTAGCTAATGGCTGTACACAGAGGAACATTACAAAATTGATTGGTGGGGGACTGTCTCCTTCTTTGATACCATAAATGCTGCTCTGATTTTGAAGGCACGTGTTGCTTCAACATAACTGATGAATCAGTCAGCGTAGAGGACGACATTCAACATCCCCAGGAATGAATGCATCAAATGAAACAATCTGCTGAGGGTGCGTGGCCGGCTGAGTGGTTTAATTCCCTGTCAGGATGGGTGGGACACCTGATTCAAAGCATTATTGTAGGGATATGTTTAATCTTTTTTGCTGTATGTGTTTATTACGTACCCCTGTATATGACCCTGCCCTACACCCTGCAAGCCTAAATGGACACCTCCAGCTTTGCCAGCTCCAGTAGAAGGGATCCTTGAGTGGGGGGGGGAATGTGGGATAATAACGGAAGATTGGTGAGGAGGATTACAAATACGCTCAAGTGACCTGCAGCTGGGGTGTAGAAGAATACATACATCATACTAATTCTATGGCAAAATCGGCAGGTTTGGCAATCCTCTAGCATGGACCAAACTCTGCAGTGCCTGCATCTCTGCTTGTGTGCCTCTGCCCAGGTGCTGCTTCAGGGATCCCCTGGTTGTTGAGGTAACAAAAATACATTTTCTCTTTGCGTTTCATGCGTGGTTTTGTGGTTGTTCCTGTGTCCTGCCTGTGCTGCCTGTACACAACCAGGTAGAGAAAATGTGTGATTATAGAAAGTAATATGTAATCTGATGTGATATAATCTACATAAATTGTGGCCTTTGTAAGGAAAAAAAAGAAAAACATGGTGGTTTTGCATAAGAATCACCCCAGTGAATGTCTATGATAAGAGGGTAATGACATTTGCTGATTCAGACCAGGTTTTGGTTCTAGGCAGTGCGTGGTTTAGTTGGTGAAAATGAAAAACTCAGTTCCCTAATGCAGGAGAGTAGGTAGTAGTTTACTATTATTCTGGAGATTCCCTTTGGATTATAGGGACACAAACTATTTGGCAGCACTGCATGAATTAATCCACACCTGGCACACTCATTTCTGCTCTTTCTTCAGCGAAGATATCCAATTCCAACAGATCAATTCTATCACCCTGGTGTTTGAGCGGCATTAACAGGACACTGCAAAGGTGGATGCAGAGTGGATGTACACCAGGCTCACTGGGGCATCATCTGTATTTTCACCCCTTCAGAAGATCAGATAAATAAAACCAACTCAATGGCATGTAGAAACGCAAGCAGATCAGCTTAAAAAGCATGGAGTTCAAGAAAGCAGCTATCTTGGTGGCTTGTTCAAAGGCTGCATTTGCTTCTTTAATTCTGTACAGAGGGCAGTAATACTGCAAATACATCTCACATAACTTCATTGGTCTGCCATAGTTCTGTGGGCAACGAAAGTACAAATGCCTGTCTTTCTGTACCTTCAGGTCTCGCTGGATTCTCTGCTGCATCGTGCAGTGCACACTGCAGTAACATGCTCACTGCATTTATGCCGTCTTTCTTCTACATGGATTTTCTTAGTGTCTTGCAAGAGGTGAATACTGCAGTCTTTCCCTCAGTGAAGTAACTATTATGGTCACTTTCCTTCAAACTTGAGTTTCCATGAAACTGAAAAAAACTTTATATTTTTGAAATTACCTAATTTCATACAGATTTCACAGGCCATAACGGTGGAAAAGTCAGTAGGAAGAGAAGAAAAGACTCTGAGATCCCATGCAACATGATCATATTACATTAGACCAGTTTCCTAAGGAAACCTTGCTACCCAGCACACCCTTTCTCTTCAGCTACGTAGTAGGCTCCTAGCACTGTGACCAAAGGGAGTAGGTCTGAAGGACCACTACGGGTCCTGAACATCACTTCTTTTGTAGCAAACCTCTCAGGAATGGCGGCAGCTCTCCATGGGCCAAGCACTTCACAGACCTGACAAAAAGTGTGTTCCTGTCCCTAGAAAGTGTTTATTCATCTCAGGTGTTTTTCTCCTCTCTGAGAACTGGAAAGAGTTAAGTTTACTCACAGATGGGCAGGAGAAAAGACCACAGCTGCCTGTGGGATTGGAAAGGCTAGGCCAGGTGGTAGCGGTTAAGTAATTCTCAAGGAAGTCAAGAGCAGCACTACCATCTAATTGAAACTAGCCAGACTACTGAAGAAAATTAAATTTTGTCTGCAGAATGATTGCTTAAGGGTTCCTTTAAACCCTTTAAAGGATTCCTTTAAACCCTGGGAACTCCTTGATTGCTCTGCAAAAGCCAGGCTGCAGGTGAAATCTTATTCCAAGTTAAAGTCAGTTTTAGAGTGAGCTTTCAAAAGCTCAATGAAGGTGGCAGTTACATCTGAAGACATCTGTGATGCTGAACCTTGTTTTCCCATGGCTTATCAGGCACTGCTTTTTCCAGGTATTTTTAAGTTCAGAGAGTTGAGTTACATTACAATATTTGTTGCTGTTTTATTGACTGTGGTCTTTCTTCTGCGTGGATTTTTAAGTGCAGCATAATTGAGTTTTCAATGAGTTTTTGCTGTATTCATTGGCATCTATGCTTCTGTGGCACTGATTTATTAGCTGTACCCAGCCTTGCTAGCTATACCATTGAGAAGGGTATGCTGTGTTTATTATAGAGGATACCTCCCTTATCATAGAGGATACCTCCACATTCACCTGCCTTTCCTGTTTTGCAGAATACCTTATTATCCAAGTGATGAAAAGAACTACTGTGTAACTTAAGTTGTGACATAATGTGATTATTTACTAACAATTAGACTGAAATTCCATGATTAAAAATTCCTGTTTCACTTATGAGCAGTTTTTGAGAGAGGACTTAGTGAATAATTTATTTGCTATAAGCATTCAGTTCATTTTTATTTGATGGTTTTGTGCAATTTTCCTCCTTAAAAGTTTGGAAAAAACCCAAAACAAAACAACAACAAAAAATCACACTCCTAGCCAGAATAAGACTGCTGACTCAACTTCCTGTATAGATAAAACTTTACTACTAGAACATATGTAGTTCATACTAGTGGAGTTTGTACTGGCAAAAGTAGTTATGTGTCTGTATTTGGAGGCTTTCCTGGCATAGGGACCCAAGTGAAATCCTTGTAAGCATAGATTAAGCCAAATGTTTTATTTTGGGGGCAGTTCTTTCTTGGCCACTGTGGTATTATTGGACTATCATAAAGACATCCTGATTTGATGTCAGAGTTAGTTTGTTTCTATTTTTAAAACTATTCCACTTCAGTGAAGCCAGGATCTAAATTTCTAGTCAAGATAATTTGTTACAAATGAGCATCTCTGGTGAAATGTGTGTGCTGAAATACTTGTTCTTCCTTTCCTAGACCCAGGGTGGAAGCTGGTTACTTCATAAGACCAAGCAGCAACTGTCCTGTTTTAAAAACACATTTTATCATTGGATAATCAGGGAGTCGTGAGTTAGTTCTCAGCTCAGCAAAGATTACGTGCCCAATTCTCAATCTGTGTACAAGCATGAATCAATTTTATCCAAGATGTTCGCTTCTGAGCTCGTACTGTGCTTGCAAAGAGCCGTGTTATCATCTTTCCTTCCCTCGGGTAAAATAAGAGAGACAGGATATTCTATTAATATTGAACCACTGTAGGAGATATGTGCTGCATACTTTCAGTGGATATTTAGTAGAACCATTTTGTGTAAACTACTGGTGTTGCTTTTCTTTAAGTGTCTTTTGAGCAAGAAACTTGCATGTGTGTGAGACTTATGTGCATTTTAGTCTACAGAGTAATGGACCCATGTCAGTAAGGACCCTGGCAACTCTTACAGAGAGGAGCAGCACAGAGATTGCCCTCTAAGAGGCCTCCTCAATAAGAGGGGACCTGTACTGTTCCGTAGTTTCTTACTGAGTATTAACAAGGGGTTGTATATACATAATTAATCTCATCTTGGTTGTTAGTATTTTCTTAATGGAAAATACAATTACAGTGGGGAGTTCACAACTTGTAAGATTTTATGTGTGTATTAGCAGATATTAGTATTTAATATGTCCTAATCTTAATCAGATTTAAACAAAGAAAAATGTATATAAAGACCTTCTGGTTATAAAGTACAATGCTAAGGTTACACTGATCTCTGGATGCACGTGAAATGTCATAGTATCAGATTTTCAAAGAAACAGACATCTGATTTCATACAAAACTTGGAAATGGTGAACAAAGTTTACTTTGATATAGCTTTAGGGCATAGGAACAGGAAAGGACCAGAGAAGACATTTAATCCATTCCTTACTCCAACTAGGATCCTTCAGCATCCCTGACAGATGTTTGTCTAACTTCTCAATGTGTCTGGAGATGCTGCTGCCAGTGCTTCACTGTACTTTTGGACTGCACTGCACTTTTAAAAATTTCTTTTCTGACTTAATCTTGCTGCACTTTATGCTCACTAGTAACAGTTCAGATTGCTGCAGGCATGAAGGATGTTTATTTTACTTTGTTTGCAGTTACCTTTTCTATATTTGAAAATTTAATGCCTCTCCTCAGTCTTCTTGTCTACAGCTTCAACTCCAACATCTTTCTTCTAGATGGTGTGCTCTAAACCTTTGCCTTTCAGATTAGTGGAGCTGAACAAATTAAAGATTTTCCCCCTACACTTATGGTTGCTGAATTGCCACCACAAGTTCTTTTCAGATCAAGAGCTCTCTGCTTGGATGCAGAAGGTGTTTGCCCCAAGGACATAACTGTGGCAATAGAGATTAATTTCAGTATGCTTTCATGAGAAACATTTTCTTTTTTGTTTTACTGGACCTTCTTTTTGAGGTGGAGATTTAAGAGTGAAATGCTGATTAGGTTAAAACATTTAATGTGCAAGACAAGACAAATCTGTGTTGGAATGGGGTAAGGGATGTCAATTCCAGATGAAATAAAAAGTAGTCTGTTAGAAAGAAGGATTTAAGTCATGGAGGTGTTCCTGTTCATTTGGATTTGAGCAAGTATCTGTTCTTAATTGTCTATAGTAATGCAAAAAAACAAACTATTTGTCTAAGGCAGGATTTGAGAGTTATCTGATAAATACTATGTGAGAGAGAATCACTTTATATTCTCGGAGAGAAGTCTTGACTAGTTCTCAAAGTATATCAGTCTTGGTCACGAGAAATATTACTCAAGAAGGCATCTTAATTGTACCTACAGTAACTGGAGAGCAGTTTAGAATGACGAAATAAGAAACTCATCCCACTCATGGTCTGAAAAGAAAAATGGTTGATTGAACACCTGCTGCTGCTGTTTACAGGTGATCAAATTGAATCAAATATGAATTACAAAAGACAGGTATTGTGGGTTTGTTTTTTCTTGTTTTAAGGGAACTGTATGAGTGGGATCATCAGTTTTGACCTGGACTACTTGGTTACTGTGGTGATCTGATTTATTCCTGTTGACATGACAATGTGAAATTTAAGTACCTGCAGCTCAAAAGTGGCCTGTCTTTCTTCTGCTGTACAGTGATGATTTCTTCTTCCATTACTGTTTTTTTTTTGGGGGGGGGGGAAGGTTTTTTGTTTGTTTATTTTTAAAGAATGTGGTATGTTCACAAACAGGGATGGCTGATATAGACACCTCATGACAGTTACTGGAATCACAAAGTGGAAGTCGGGAGAGCCTTTGGGTTTAGGAGTTACACCAAGACAGCACGCAATAATACGTAGCAGTCGCTATGTTGGCAAGCCATGGACAAATGGGATGCCATGGAGTAGCTGACACCTGCAAGGAAGAAGCTGCCATAAGTTTTGAGGCTGTCAGGATCTGTAATAGCCACCTTCCATAACAAGAGCATCTATCAACACAGTGAAAATGCTGTCCTGTAAGAAAGAATGAAAGATAAGATACATCATTGTCTAAAAGTATGAATGTGCAAGCCCTCCTGCAGCAGAACCACTGCCACCAATGCACTTGAGTGACATTTACTTTGCCCTAGTGATGAAGGGGAAAGGAGTATAATGCTGTTTTGAAATACAGACCAGATTTATTTTTTTTTTTTTTTGTGCATTTGATTTTATTAATTTTTCCCAACTCCTTTACACACTGCACCAAGTAGGACACAGGGTTTATTGTTGTAGGTTTGTAAATTGTAAAAGAAGTCAAGCCAGTAGCCCAGAATGTCAGCCTGGAACATCAGGAATTTGCAGAGCTGGGCAAGTAGCTTGCAGCGTCAGTGTGAGTGTGCTCTTGTGTGGTGCTGCTGGAGTCTTCCTCTCCCAGAATGATCAGGTCTTCTCTGGTTGGCCTCACTGTTCAACTGCAATGAAAGACAGCCTTTACCCACAATGCACGTTTGAACCTTTGGGGACAGTTGCTGGAAATTTTGTAGAGGTTATATATTTATTTACTTTCCTGAGAGTGTTGCGATCATTCCAGAGCACTGCGGAAGGCTGTGATGTTAAAACACGCACAGATGGAGTGAATCAGCTTGTTAGAAACTCAATTAAAAATAAACCCATAAAAAAGAAAAAGCCAAACTGGATTAGGTATGTGCTAAAAGCCCTTTTTGTGACTGGTGAATCTGTAGCATAGTTCGCGTTTCCTTGTTGCCGAGGGATTGCAGAGGAACAGATTCCTCCCTGTCCTTAACTTTAATCCTTGCATGACTGGAATACCCATGTTACCAGTCTGAGACTGATTTGGTGCTACTCTGTGTGTGTACACTTGCCAGAAATGGAAGGTAGAGAATCCTAGGATGGGGTGAAGAGACTCATTCCCTGTTCCTCCAAGTTTCTTCCTTCATTAATTCATTGGTTTGGTGCCTGATTTGGAATCGTTTTGCTAGTTGTAAAGGCCATAGCAATTCCACGTTTGTGCCTGGAGGGGCTGAGTGCTTCAGCTAAGGTGCTTCCGTAGGAAGTTTATTTGGTGCTGCTGGACGGCAGCATGGTCTCTTCGTAAGGAGGCACTGGATCTGGAGAGAGCTCAATGTGAGCCTCGTCCGCAGAAGTCTTCATGGTGGCCTCCTCGTAGGATGGAGGCAAACACACAGTGAGGAACGTGGCATCAGGGAGCAGAGTGGAGTAGTGGAAACTCTGTTCGCTGTTCCAGGGCAGCACGGAAAGGAAATTTGCCACATCGTGCTCGGGCAGGGCCTCGGGGAGGTCGATGCTGAAGATCTGCCCCTGTGGAGTGGGGCGCTGGCAACGGCGGTACAGGAAGAGCATCATGGTGGCAGGCAATATGATGCACAGAAATGGTTCTATGTCGTCTTTGGTTGAACTTGTCTGTTGTCTGCTCTGTAATTAAAGCAAATAGGTAGGGTGTTGGATTCCTGGAGACCTCTTAATTGGAGAGAAAATACATATTCTCCACCCCTCCCGCTATCACCTAGCCATTCCTTTTCCAAGTTATTTTCTGTCTGCATTAGTGGCACTTGAGCAGAATGTTTTGCAGGCTCATGAATCATCAAATTCTATTTGCTGGTCCATTAAAACAAAATACTTTGTCAACTAGAGACAAAAAGAAATTGAGAAGTTGCAAGGAGTGATGGGCCTCTAGGAAACCCTGGCTCCATGGCAGTGGGGTCGGATGGGATGGGGGTGTGTGTGAACCCAACAACCTGGAACTGTATGTATTTTGGTATGAGATTTTTATTACTCTTGGATTATTCTGGGACCAGTCCTCTTTGCAAGAGATTGGTTAAGCTTTTAAAACTTGGGAGAGCACTGAATTGCAGAGGAGTAGGACTGGTGATCCACCATCTAGTGTTGTTCCTTTCCGTTTGGAAAACTGTACTGTGTACTTTAAAGAACAAATATTACAATAGCTACCCCTTTCATCAGGACCCACTGCCTACAATATCTGTTCTTTGGGCTGTTCTAACCTTACAGGCCAGCTCCAAATAAAACAGAGTGTGTCAGGACAGCCTGGACTGGGGCTTTTTCTTGAGCTTGTTCTGCCAGCTATCCAAAAATCAATTTCCCTGTTTAAAATTGTGGAAAAAGAACTTGTGGTGTAAGAGTAATAGCAGCAGTGACTATCTGGCCAGCCTAATCTCCTGTGAAATGTAGCACAAAAGACCTCTGCCCCACAGCTTTTGAATTGTGCTGTAGTGTTAACAGGAGTTCTAAGCTATTCTTTTAAAAAAATAACATTTGTGGTCTTCTGTTGTACCAGCTTCCATTCTAAAATTTATGATATCTTATTTCCAACCTGACTCTATGTAGCTCTAGCTTCTGTAACTGATTCTCATTCAGAGTTTAGTCTAGAGAGGGGAAAAAGCCCAAACCCTAAAATGCTGTTTATTATCAAATCATTCCCTTTGTAAGTACTTGAAGATGGTGATCAGAAGGTTCTTTCACATTTTTATGGTGAGATTAAACAGATCAATTGATCAAATTTTCCTTAGCTTGAATAAAAGCAGCTTTTCCACCTAGGAGAACTTGAGTGGTTCTTTCCTCAAAGCATTTGGAAGCAGGGATGCAAACAGGCTGTTTGCAGTAATGGCTTTGTGCCAAGGGCCCATAACTCCAGTGCCCCCTTCTTAGTCTATGCAAACTTTCTCTGCTTATCCTTCCAAGAATCACGGTCATTCTTTTAGCTATAAAATCACACTGTAAGCTACGGTCAACTGATTATCTACTAGGCATTTGTTACCTCTCCAATTCTTTGTTCTATTACAAAATTCTTAGTACGTAGTCATGCCTAAGAAAAATAAAGTAAATAGGTTTTGACTTCTAACAAATAGTGTAGGGGAGACTTCTGCTATTTTTTTCCTGACGTAATGTGGGTTTGAGGTCAAAGCCATTAAAGTAATTTTAAAATATGTTGAAAGTATTGTGGATTAGCTATTAAGCTTTTTTCCTCCAGCTGTCTTTTACCTCAAAAATGTATACTAAAGAACTATCTCATATTTACTGATCGTTTCTTATTACAGAGTTTCTGGCAGTACAAGCTGTTGTCTTACCTGAACATTAAATGAGCAACAGGAAACAGCAAATTTGGAAGAAACCGTTCAGCAATTATTCTAACGCAGGTGTTAAATAATCTTTTAAACATGAGGGGATTTTCTTAAAAATGTTTGTTAACACTTTATTATTGTGTCTTATCACATGCATAAAACACTTCACAGGAAAGATGAGAAAAAGCATTCTGAATTATGTTTGTGCACTATGTGTACTGAGACTCACTGATACTGTTATATGAGCAATAGTTTTGTAATAAATATTTGGAAGAGCTGAGTTTGTATTGGGCAGCTTTATTCATGATCAGTGAAGAGCACACTTTTGAGATCCAAGTGTAAGTTTTGGGTTTAATTTGTAGGGAGTGGGCTTTCAGTCGGGTTGAAGTGGTGTTCTTCAGATCTGAGTTGTGCACTACTGTGGGTGGTTGTGAGGACAGAAGGCGAGATTGCCAGTGTTTCCTACTTGAGACTGGTGAAAGGTATATAAAGCCCTGATTCTCTTACCTTTAAACTCAGTGTAACTTCCCTTTGAATTTCACTGAAAGGACGTTTGTGTTTCAAAAACGTGCTGGCGGAAACACAGACTAGTGCTATTGTTGCCTGACACGTCCTTTTGTAAGACATGGCCTCGTATAAAGGCTGGATTTCTGAGAATCCATAGGATTTTCAGGGATGGATGTGGATTTGAAGCACAGGATAAGAACTCATGTTCCTGAAGCGAAGAGCTGTGGGCTCATCAGGGGAGGGAAGTGGGGAGAAGAGTGCGGATGAGAATTGTGGATGGAGAGCCTCAGCTTGTGAGGAGGATGCACAAGATGCAAAGCTGAGGTGAGGAAGGCCAAAAGGGAATCAAGAATGAGGGTGGTAGGATTGGACTGAGAAGTCTAAGGAGCAGATGTTGGGGCTCCTCTCCCACTGCACCAGTCCCATTCTCCTTGCAGAAGAAGAAAAAGGAAAGGGCTAGTGACAAATTGGGAGGCAGAGGAAGGAAAGGTTAAGCTTGATGGAAGGAATTAACAAATGGTCTTGGGTCTTGGGGGAATACTTTGCTCCAAAGTCTCAGGTGGAACCCAGCAGTCCTGGGTCTTGCAAAGAAATATCTGTACGCAGAAATATGTAAAATGTATTATCGTTGGAGAGGCCAATTTGCATCTAACAGTAAGAAAATGGAAGAAGATAAACTATTTGTAGTATGAGCTAGCTCAGATGGCCACAGTCTGTGAAGTACATAGGAAAGGACAACCTAGATTCATTTGGGTGTCAGCGTGGTTACTGGGCCGAAAACATTTTTTTTTTTTTCAAAAGCCCTGCAAGAGTAACCTATAGCAGTGCTTCTAAAGTTGCAAATTCAAGCCCTCAAGACTGAATAAATGCCAGCATTTTGGAAATCAGTGAATCCTTAATTTGATCCACAACACACATAATTTTTAATTATGTTATTGTGTACAAAGTGCCTACTCTAGGGTTGTGATAGATTGCTTAGGGAAGATCACAGTGCCTCAGGGTAATTAATGTGTTGCAGGATATGTAGAGTGTGTAGTGACTGCGTCGGGAGACTAGGGGAAGAGAGAGGATATAGTCTGCTAGTAAGGGGTGGTGAACGTTCCTCTGGGGAGCTGTATTCCGGGCTCTGTTACTGAATGCTCTAGGGGGGGCAGACAGTTCAGCTGAGGTGTTTGTTGTGGGATATTCACTAGTTATACCTCACTTGGAGTGCCTGGGTTGAGATCCCAGGGTCTGCTCTGCACAAATTCTGCATCTGCGTTGCTGTCTCTGACAGTGAAAGAGCAGTGCTCAGCCTGTGAGTACTTTATTACACTAAGGGATCTGGGCAAAAATGACACGGGTTATTACAAAACAGTTCATATCCTCTTGTACTCCCAGAATTGGTCAGGCAGTTGGACCGGATGGTCATTGTAGATCACTTCCAACTGAACTATTCTATTCTGTTCAAAATAACTACACAAGGGCCCAGTGACTGCCTATTCAGCAATGTGTATAAAACAAGACATATGACATTTCTTGTTTGAAGAAGATGCAGTAAATCAGCCCCTGGGCTGTATGCTGAGAAAGGTGGGGAGAGTGGCACATTGAACGGCTGGTAATGAAGCAAATGCCATGTTTTGTGCAGTGGTAAAAGAACAGTAAGTGCATCTTACTACAATCTGCAAAATAGTAGCCTGTGAAGCAGGTAGGATTAAGGATTGGGGGATACGTTTTCCTGTATGCTAACAGGTGACATTAAGGACCTGTTTTCTGCAGTCCGTGTTTCAAAGTGTCCATAGCTTTTTAAACACAGCTAACATTAAGCCTTAGCTTTTCTATTTAGGTGAAATAATCTGTAGGCTACTCAGTGTATTTGAGTTAAAACTGTTTTTAACAAATTAATACTGCCCCACAGATGCCCAGAACCTGAAGCATAAATCACAGGGAGTTATATGTCCATTTTGATACTGCCTCCTGCCAAACATTTTGAACGGACTAATTTTACATTGAGATGTAGTTCCAAAAGCTGATTAACTTCTTGTAGGTATTTCCAGATATATCCCAAAAGTATTGGGAGAGAACTGAGGAGTATTAATCTCTGCTTTTCTGTTGTGGTTTTGTGCCCATCTCTAGGAAGAGTGACTAAGGGACTACTGAAGAAAGTTGCAGAGATCTTGATATCAGGATTTGGAAAAATCTTGTAGCCATAAAAACCAGATGATACAAAAAAAAAAAAAAATAATAAAATTAAGCAAAGATCACCTAGTTTAGAACTTTTTTTTTCTAAAAATACAATGGTAAACTGCACTAAAATGAACTTCTAAAGCTGAAGCTCTAAAATGAGAAAAGGAACCAGTGTGTATAGGTATCAGAAATAACTGCCAGAACTGGAAAAATAAAACAATCTAGAAATGAAACTGAATCTTGAGTGATTGAAATTAAAGTGTAAGCAAATAAGCCAACTGCGGAATACATATAAAATAAAATGCTCTACCGTTCAACTGGAATTTCCAAACCAAACCTGTGAAGTGACTGAGGGAATTATTTGCTAGTGTTTCCTTGACTGTTTTGGGTTTGATGCTGCTGCTTCACTGGAGGTCAGCGTGCCCTGCCCATGTCACCGCAAGCCACTATTGTCAGGTTTGTAAGTGACAAAAATAAGGCTCCAACTTTCAGCATGAAGCATGTTAAGAGATACATAAATACAGAGAAAATACCCTTTATAAAGAGAAAGGCAGAAAGGGGCATGGGGGTAACAGGGGTTGTGTTTCTAAAAGCTCTCTATTTTCCCAGAACTGATTTTTTTGTAGGGTGGTTTGGCCACTGCAGGCTCACGTTTATTCTCTTTCTTTCATTTATATTTTTGTAGGGACTGAAGCAGAGGGTCAGTTTTCCAAAACCCTGAGCACAGACTAGAAGTAGTAAAGCCTTTCATTAGTAATCTGTCTGCCTACGTTGTTTTTTTTTTTTTTTTTTTTTAACATGCTGAGCATGTACAGCTTACAGATTACGTGACCCATATCAGTTTAGATGAGCTTTTACTCTTGCCTGTTAGTAAAGGAATGAAATGCAGAGTGCAGCCCAGTTCTGTGACATTTCCGTGATGAGTAATGGAATGGGTTTAGAACTGAACTCTTTGTCTAGACAAAAGAAGCCTCGTACCTGGCTTTTTGACCTAATAAAGCCAAACATGAGTTTCAAGGAAGCTTTTGTGTAAGGACAGAAAAGCGAAAGTTTATTTACCTTGCTTAAATTCCCACTGAAGGGATTGTTTGACTGGTGCTAGGATTTATTACGTTGTTAATGATTTGCCTTTTATTAGAAGTATTTTTATTAATATAACCCATATTTATATTAATATCTTTTGAAGTTGAATTGGGAACCTGATACTCTGAAATGTTTTAAGTGGATTTGGAACAAAGTCTGCTTTGAAGTCATTAGGCTGTGGTCCATGCATAGGTGCTTTTCCAAGCTCCATCCTACTTAAAGCTGATTCATTATTGCTTGTAAAAAGCAAAAACATGTAACTCTGGCTAACAGAAAGATATTTTGATGTGGTTTTGTATACATGAATTAAGACACATAACTTTAAAGTGAGCCTAGACTTACACTGAAGGTTCAAATACTTGTTAGACTATGACTCTGGTGATGCAGTTTGTTTCTCACTGTCGGACAAAACCAGTCTCAAGGTGTGAAGATATTGCCGTTGCCATTCTAACTATGGCAGTGTTACTGATGAGGTAAACTTTATTAAAATTGTAGAGGCATTTAAAAACTACTTTTTCTCCTGTTTTGACACCCCCCACACACACCTCCTTTTATTTTACAACAATAGACTCGGTATCTCAGCTAAGTAGCATGGCCAGTTCTTTCGCTAATGCTACTTGACTCAGACATTTACTGGGGATATACGTGCACCTTAAATTATTATTTCTGACCAGAGAACCCTTTTCACTGTATATCCCAGACAAAGCCAGAAAGGCAGGCTGTGTTTTCATCTCCCAGGGCTACTTCCCTCCCCCCACTTGCCTGCATGTGATCCTCTCTTGCAGAAGTAATCAGCGCACAGCTTAGGGAACAAGAGTTCATTGCTGACTGCTACTGACTCTTAACATCTGCAGAAAGGCTTCATGGGACCAGATCCAAAGCATAAACATGCATTTAAAAGAAAGGAAATCAAGGAATAGCAGAATGCATTATGCTTAAAAGAAATAATTAAACTTCTTTACCTGCTGCTCCAGCAAGACTTTTTCCATCTAGTGTTTTTCTTTCCTCACAAATGTGTTTAAAACAACTTAACAGCAATAAATAAATGCTCTGACTTCTATGTAATTGAGCGGTGCTGCTTTGATAGGTCTCAGTACCCAAGTATTTACTCTGTGCTGTACACCGAGGCGTTACACAGCCGCACACACGCATGCAAAGTCAAAGGACATGCCACAGAGTCGAGCAGGGGGGTACAGACCTGAAGCTCTGTTTCCAGAAGCGGCCCACGCGGTTCACTGTTTAGCCAGTCGTAGTTTCCCCTGTCAGCGTGTCCAAATTTTCTCCAGCTGCTGCCTAAGAGCCACCTCATGCTTTCATTAACCTGGTCTTCTGCCTTTGTGCCTCCACCTTGCTTCACTGCTTGCAGCTGCGTCCCTGCTCCCAGCCTTCGCCCAGCTGGGCTGCTCTCGGCTAATGATCCCTCTTAAATGATATCCCGTGTAGAGTGGAAAAGAAAAAAAGAAGTTAGACACCCCCCACCCCCCC
>JMFS01050930.1:0-11031 GCA_000699545.1 Podiceps cristatus
CACAGAGCTGCTTTCCAGCAGGCCAACCTCTAACCTGTACTGGTGCATGCGGTTATTCCTCCCCAGGTGCAGGACGCTGCACTTGCATTTGTTGAACTTCATGAAGTTCCTCTCCACCCTCTCCACTCGTCCTGTCCAGGTCTTGCTGAATGGCAGCACAGACTTCTGGGGTATCAGACAGTCCTCCCACTTTCATATCATCAGCAAATTTACTGCAGGTTCACTCTGTCCCTTCATCCAGATCATTGATGAATAATTTGAATAAGACTGGGCCCAGTACCGACCCCTGGGGACACCACTAGCCACAGGCCTCCAACTAGACTCTGCGCCGCTGATCCCAACCCTCTGAGCTCTGCCATTCAGCCAGTTCTCAATCCACCTCACTGTCCCCTCGTCTAACCCACACTTATCTACCTTACAGAGCTTATCTATGAGGACAGTACAGGAGACAGTATCAAAGCCTTGCTGAAGTCAAGGTAGACAACATCCACCGCTCTCCCCTCATCCACCCAGCCAGTCATGCCATCATACAAGACTATCAGATTGGTCAAGCATGATTTCCCCTTGGTGAATCCATGTTGACCACAAAAAAAAAAAAAAAAAAAAAAAAAAAAAAAAAAAAAAAGTCATAAAAACATGCAAATTCCCATGTTTTGGAGTACCTGGATGGCAGTTATTTAAAAAAAAAAAAAATGCAGTCTAATCACCTTTAAGTAATCTTTCTCTAACTAAGAACTCCCAGAAGGAAAGGATTTCAGTTAAAATCACTCTACTTTCATGGTATTGCTTTTTATATATAACTTGTATTGCTTGAAACTCAAAGAATCCATGTTCAAAAGCTATGTTCTGAGCCAAAAAAAAATAGAATGAGCATTCAGAAAGATTAGAATGCTACATGAGAAGATACAAACTATACATGCACTAAAAATAAACAAATAGTCTGTGGATACTGATGTGAAATTTTCTATTGCTTAATGTACAAGCTAGAAATGATAGCAAAAATAAAGACCAAAATCTGATATTTAATGAATTCAGCAATATGAAAAGAACACAATTAATATAAAAAAAATAAAGGATTTTAATTTTATTTTAAAATATTTTGAAAATAATACTTTTTAGAAATTACAAGTATTATTGGGTTACAAACTTGCAAGCAAAGAGACTTCCATTTATTCATATTCATGAGAGATAACCAAAGAAATGAAAGTTAATACCAGTTCTTGTATTGAGTTGCCTCAGTGTCATCTCAAAGCTGGAAAGAAATCATCATTTTCTTTATCTCAAAGGATAAGAGTATCAAACAAACACATTTTCTTTGGTTCTTCTCTTATCTGAATAGTACTGGATACCCTTAATGGCATAATATCATATGACTTGTATGAGATACTTGCCATTCTGCAGTTATTTAAGTGTATCATTATAACTCTGAAATTAGCTGAATTAATCATATAAATCTTAGAGAATATAACATGTGATACGTATGTTATGTTATATGGCGATTAGCTTGGAAACAGGGCCAATGACCATTTGCATGGTAATGAAGCATTCTTTCATAAAGGTGTCAAAAACAATCTAAGAGGCTAATGAAATTTTATGCAAACCACCTGCCGGTCACCTTCACTTCAATTAAATGCCTTTGAGGGAAATGGGAGAACCTTTCTTATTAAACACACGCAGATAAACACAGGGCAAGCAATAAGTAATGAACAGAATGTAGTGTGAAGGAATAAAACCGCTTATGCTGTATAGGAGATTAACTATGATTGCTCTGTAACAAGAACCACATTTTGTTATTGTTGGGTATTCAAAGGACAGTGCAGCCACTTCGGTGTGACTTCTGTCAGCAACATTGTTATAAAAATGCCTAAATCCAGAACAATAATTCTCTCATATTTCTGGATTCTGCATTTCAAATGGGATTTTTGGTTCTGTAAATAGGTTAATGTCAGATCACAGAAAAGTGTAAAAGACAATGAAAGAAAGAATAACAGAACAAACAAACAACAACAGAAATATTGATATTTCAACATTTCCCTTATAAAGATGAGAATTTATTTTCCTGGCTAAAGCATTCTCATGGACACAGACACTCAGTACTACAGCATCTCATCAAAGCCCATAGGCTAAGAAAAAATGTTATGTATTTATTGAATCCTTTTAGAGAGATTTAGATTTTAGGTAGGCAACAACATTGATTCTTTTCCATTGTCATATACTACCATCATGAGCCAATTTCACTCAGAAAGAATTTCATTTAGGCATTTAAAAGTACATCATATGTTAACACTGAAAAAGTTTGGGCAAGTTCACTCAGTAAAGATTCTTAAGATTTTGTTGATTAATAGTCAGCTAAATGACTTGGGAAGAAAAGGGTAAATAAATGATCATTTTTCAGGCATACCCACTGAGATTTGTGCCTGGACTTGTGCTGTTCACCATATTGAAAAATAATATGAAGGGGGGTAATTAATGAGATGACAAAGTTTCCTGGTGATTCAAAATTATCAAGGACAATCAAAAACAGCTGGCTCTAAAGAGCTACAGAGAATATCATAGTATCAAGAGACTAAGTGCTAAAGTGGCAGATGATATTCAAGAATGATAAATTCAAAGTAACACACATGATAATAAACAGCCCTAAACATATGTTCTGGGTGGCGTGCTCTAAGCTACCTACTTTACACAGGAAAGAGATCTGAGAGTCATTGTGAACAGTGTTAATCAAAATAATGGTCAAAATATAGGAATTATTCAGAAAAGCATAAAGTTAAACAACATGCATCATTACGCAGCTGTATAAAGCTGTGAGATGCCTGTATCTTGAGTGCTGAGTAGTGACAGCTTGATCCCCACCACTCAAAAAAAGTTATAGAGGAAATACTTACCTTCTCATGAGTAAAGATCAAGTTAGAATAGGATATAGAAAAATAGACTTCACCTTTGAAAAGAAGTAATGAAGAGCGATATGATAAACAACAATATAATCATGAGAGGTGTGCAGAAAGAGAACAATTATGCAATATTCCTGATAATGAAAACACTACAATTAAGGCACAGAAATCATTATGCAGAGCTTTAAAAGAAAAGCAAGTACTTGTTCCATGTTGCTGATAGACTGCAGATCTTTATAGCAAAAGCAAGTAGCTAATGTCAATAATGAAGTAAATAGTAATAATGTCAATAATGAAGTAAAAACTATTTAAAGGTTTTAGACAAAGAAGAATTATTTAAAGAAATAATATCCATAACTTCAGAAGCAAAGCCACAGAGTGCTGGAAGATGAGTAAGCATTACCGTATATTTTATATTCTTTGCTTGAGGACTGCTATCATCTTCTGTCATAAAGTAGATAAAAGTCTTTCCTGACCCAGAATTGCTTACTTATGGTTCTTTATACTAACAAGTCATATGCCCTTGAGAAGAGAAATTATATATTCTTGTAGGAAGCGATTGTGAAAGAAAGAAAAAGAAACAAAAAGCCTCAAATTTATAGGTTCATGGAAAAACACTTTTCTTCTTTTTGTCATTTACCTTTACATGTTGGCCATTTCAATATTTTATACTGTAATAGACTTTATGAGTACTCTTAAAGTTTAACATCTATTACCACTGTGTTATTATCAATCATATCTAGAAAAACCCACATCTTTTAAGTCTTAAGTAAGTAATGAAGTCCTATAACATTTAAAGAGGTATTTGAGTAAGAACATTTTGCATGTTCTGGATATGCATTTATGAGTGCAAAATAGATAGCAGGTGATTCAGTTGTGTGCTTTGAGGCCTATTTTTTATCCATAAATAATTTTACTTTTAGTGAACAGCTGTGTATCTGAAATTTGTGTATGTAATTTGGGGATCTAGAATTATTGTATATTTTATAAAACCATAGAATAGTTTAGGTTGGAAGGGTTCTTTAAAGGCCATCTAGTCCAACCCCCTTGCCATGAGCAGGGACATCTTCAACTAGATCAGGTTGCTTAGAGCCCCGTCCAGCCTGACCTTGAATGTATCCAGGGATGGGGCTTCTACCACTTCTCTGGGCAACCTGTGCCAGTGCTTCACCACCCTCATGGTAAAAAATTTCTTCCTTATGTCTAGTCTGTATCTGCCCTCCTTTAGTTTAAAACCATTACCCCTTGTCCTATCACAATAGGCCCTACTAAAAAGTTTTTCCCCATCTTTCTTACAGGCCCCCTTTAAGTATTGAAAGGCTGCAATAAAATCATCCTGGAGCCTTCTCTTCTCCAGGCCGAACAACCCTGAAGTTCTTTACTTTTTTTATGTACTTTGAAAATAACTTGCCATGAATTTGGAAGAATTTAATGTAAATTTTTCAAGTTATTTTGTTTGCTGCCCTGTTTCAATACATGAAAAGAAAAAATGCATTCCTTAGAAACTGAGAGAGAGCTTAATGAATGTGTACTTTTATCAAAGGTTTCTAGTAATGATATCAGGCATGAGAAAAAGATTAAAATAAATGAGAATTTATAAATATTACATACAAAAGGACAAAATCAATCTTTTCATGTCTCTAAGACATCATTAGAATTAACAGCGAATAAAAGAGCATCAGCTTGTAAAACAAAACTACTTTTACCTGGAAGCTCATTCAGTTCTCCTTGAAAGGGAAGGAGAAGAAGGAGAACATGTTTTCTTATAGGAGTTCTGAAGATTTGGAACTGCATAAAAAAATAATCGATTTTGAGGGCTAAGTAGAAGTTTGGGTGTATTGGATTTGGCAAAATAACATGCCTTGAGATTTTGCCCAGAGTTCTAGAGAAAGGTATCCCAGACTAAAAAAGTGGTTAAAAATTTCTGATGGAAGCAAAGAAAGAAAACAATGCTGCTTTCTAGCTCTATCAAGGCTAACTTCAGAAGTACATGAAGAGGAGAGCTTAAATATCCTTTTGCCTGTTTCTTAAAGAAGTTCTTTCCCAATACCATAGAGATCATCATAAAATTAACATAGTAAATAGCATATTTAGTGAGATAAATTTTATCAAATTGGCTCAAATATATTTTTCATTTATTCTTTGTTTATTTTCAATTACTTCTAAGCAAGCATTTAATATGAACCAATACTGTGTCCAGGCAACAGTTTTTGCAGACCTAAATTCAGGTCTAATACTAGAACTGAATCACTAAAAGAAAGGTTTTTCCACCATTTCCCTTGTCCTGTTCATCTCTGCTCAGCGGTTGCCCATTAATGTTTCTTGGCATCTTTCCATGGTTAACAGATACACCCACAGACCAACTAAGGCACCAGAATCTAGTTCCCTGTTTTTTGCAAATATTCTCCAAGAGGCTCTAAAAGTTTCATTGCTCAATAATCTTGCAGCCAAATCAGTGCCAAGCATAGGCCATTGATATGAAGACCACCAATTTAATTCACTCTATTTGCCCACTATGAAAATGTTACCATAATCATATTGTGATAGCAGAGTTATTTACAGAATATCTGTCTACATGACAGCCTGCAACAGAACAGAAACTTTACCTTCAAAAGTATGGAGAACACCAACGAGAAAACACAGAAATCTGTGTGCTCATAGCTTTAGAGTCAGTATGCCTGCTCTGCAGAAAAGATGATGCTGTTCCTGTCTGCATTTATCCAGGCATTACAAATGCTTGCTTAAAACAAAGCAGAAAGCACATTCTAACTTGCTGGACTTTTGGTAAAGAAAACTCCACAAGATTTAAATTCACTTGAAGCACAGCAGCTCATTTCTCCAGTTCAGTTAGTTAAAAAATATGTAAATTCCAGGCAATTGAGAGTAATTAGGAGATGTTGGGATTGCCCACATTATGAACCTACTGAAAATTACATAGACATGTTAATAGTGAGGAATATTAATAGGTTTACAAAAGAACAACACTACATATTTCCCTCAATTGTTATTTCTCAGTTTAACAACTCTGAAAGGAGTAAGAGAAAACATAGGTGCAGTCCGTTAAAAACTGGTCATAAATATAAAAGTATATTTAACTATAAGCCTCTACCACAAAAGTTTACTCAAAACAAGCCTAATTAACACTGGAAAGGTTTTCTTCCCTAGAGGTTACTTGCAGTAATGGAAAAAGAAACAGAGATATGTCGTTATTGTACATAAGTATGCTCCAGAAATGCTGCTCTTATCAAAAGAGCAACAAAATCAAATTACTTTGTGGTTCAGTGACTGCAGAAACTCTTAACTAATCTTTAACGTCTGTCTTACCACTGTCTTTTCCAAGACAGTTTTGAAATCCTGTTGTGTTTGTTCTGAAAGCCCCTCTGAAAACAAAATGAAAGACTCAGTCATGAATTTATTGTCTGAATTCTCTTCTTTTACCAGTTTTACATCACTGTAACTCTTGTGATTACACTGGGGTTGGCTATCAATTGCAAAAGCAAACCTACCCTGACAGATTTTCCATTTTTGTCCCTTTCTTCTTATTATTTGTTACATTACCCTAGGTGAGAGGGAGACTCCCTTCTCCTCTATGTACCAATTGGGAAGAGACTAACAGTATGTTAAAGATTTTACTATCTGAGCACATAAAGGGTGCTGGAAAATGTGTTACCAGCATTTAACAGTTTTCTCTCCAAAGCAGACATTAGAAGATAGGTCATTTTTAGTGGCTATTTAGATACCTACTTCCCACTGACATTTCAATATTGGAATAATTTAAATTTGAAATTAAAACTGAACTCATATTACCTAAGGTCCAGAGCAGTTTTTTCTCTCAACGTTTTAGTCACCAGAAGTTTTCATTAACTAGAACGTTGACAGAGTATATAAAAATATCTTTCATGATAGAAATAATTAAGGAAGGATATTGAAACATTCCAGTTTCTTCATAAATATAAGCCTTTGAAAAAATATGGCTAGGCAGCTAAATTAATGTTTAGAATAAAGAGATAACAAATAGATATAGAAAAACATTTGAAACTGGACCTTTTCAATTTATTTTTTTTCTGTTCTGCGCTGGATTCACCCCATAAATGCTATCTCCGTATCTTACATGTTTTAGAAATGCCAATAAATCTCAGGCTTAGTTGAGTCAGATTTGCGTTCTGTGATTCTACCTCTGTAATGTACTTCCTTTCAGTACTGAGCCCTAACCAATACTTGAAGCCGAAAAAATTGCTGCTGATGATATCATCATTAATCAGGAATGATTCAGTAATCCTGGCACCTTCATTCACACAACGTCGTTGATCAAACCAAAAAGGTTAGACACACAGCAGATGAAAAGACGTATGTTTCCATTGCATTAGACAGACACATTATCTACAGTAGCAATAGGCAATATCATTGCCATCTTCACAAAATAACATCCTATCTTCTCACAAAAGCCTGGAAGTTTAATCCTGCCAGTAACCATTGTTTCCAAGGAAAATAATTGACATCCAGTTACTACAAGCTGGTGTGACCCCAGCTTGCAAAACCACATGCTGCTTGTTGTCTGGGAGGATGATGTATGTCACCGCTAAGCATTCAATTTCTGGTTCACAAAGGAAGGATCTTACACTGTATTCACATACTAGAATATAACATGTTAAAAACTTGGCTGGCAGCACCTCCCTTTTTGATCATTAATTAATTGAAGTGACTTTCTTTAATGAAGGCTTCCCACCTGCTTTTTGTTTGTTTCTTTGCTGTTTGGTTTTTTGTTTTTTTTTTTGAAGAGCAAGAAATTAATTTTTTTCTTTCACTTTCATTAAACAAAGACTAAATCTGCAAGCTAATGTGAAAATAGGCCTCTGTATTTGTACTTGTACAGTGAAGGGAGCAACTTTTATCTGCTAGAAAATTTAATCTTTGCTGGTTTTTTTTGGTTTTTATTTTTGAAGAGCAAGAAATTAATTTTTTTTCTTTCACTTTCATTAAACAAAGACTAAATCTGCAAGCTAATGTGAAAATAGGCCTCTGTATTTGTACAGTGAATGGGAGGGGAGCAACTTTTATCTGCTAGAAAATTTAAGCAGTTCATGCAGCTTAATGCCTGATTATGCCATCATTTACACGTTGAAGATCTTAAGTTGTGTGTAAGTGGTGACACACAGGTGGGCTGCTACCCTCATGTGAAATCAATGGGGCTGTGTAGAAAGATCATTTCTTACTGTGCAGACAAAAAACAGCGGCAGACTTGAAGTTTCAGTTGTTATCAGTGAAGGGGGCAGAAAATGGAAGCCAGAGTTTGAAAATACAACCCCTGAAGTGAAAAGCCAGTAGGTGTATATACATTTATGTATGTGAATGCATGTTTTCACATATTTACACAATAATGAGGTGTAGTAAAGCTGACTCCTGCATTATATCAGGTGTGTATTATGTTACTATAATTGACAAACTTCAGTAACATGACAGAAAAAGCAAAAATAGAATCATGTTTCTCTACCATATTAATGAATATAAATTCCATTACAGAATCCTTGGGGACTGCTATCAGTGACAGAAACCCGTTAGTATCCGATTTAAATATATTATGCAGACTTCTTACTCCTAAGGAGCTCCCATTAGGGTCTGACGTGACAAAGCAGCATTGGCTCAGCCTGGGGCATTGTGGGAAGGCAAGTGCATTTCTCTTCAGGGTTTTCCAGACATATGTCCATAAACATGTGTTTCTTACAGGGTAGACTTAATGCCTTTCCATTCAGGGTGAAAGCCTAAGCCAACAAAAGACAAGGGTCTTCCCTTTCATAAGGGCTCCTAGAGTTGTTCTCCGACACTGAGAGGCACTTGAGTCGGGACTCTGGCCAGCCGCTGGACTTCCCTGGAATAACGAGGAAGCAGAAGACAATGTCAGTCTGGTTCAGATGAATCGCAGTAATCCATCAGATTTCAGATTTCCCACCTCCAGCAGGCAGGATGTAGTGTACGGGTAGAATTGCAGTACTTCAGCTACGGTTTGGCTATGTCCATACCCTTGACCACAGAGCTCTACACAGTCTGGCACAGCACTGTGAGCGAGCTGGATGCTGGTAGAGAGGCAAAACACATGCTATAGAGATGTTTCACCATGTAAAACTGTTGCTTCTTGGGTATGCCAGCCATAGGGTGAACCTTTAGGCTCCTTAACTCTACATATGGTGACTGTGTAATGTGTGATGAATAACAGATCAGCTGAAAGCAGACTATTGAGCACACAGAGGTCCTGAATGCCTTTACACTCTCCTGAGAATACATTTGGACAAAGTGCTTGAGAAGGAAAAGGCCGTGTACAAGAGACTTTTGGTAGCTATATAACGTAGGATCGTGTTCCTTTCTTTCTCAGTCTTGAAATATTGCCAAATCCTTCACCAGCTTCATGATTTTCTTCTAATTTTAATTAATGCTTTATCACTGAGCTCACTTTGTAAATGGCATGCTCTATTAGTCATTGTTACTTATTACTGTTTATTCATGTTCAATGGGCAGCATTTTGTTACATGCAATGGACCCAATCCTGTAATTACTGTGGCCATGAAAAAGCTAAAAAGAGGTTTAAGAAACATGCCTGCAATAAAAGAAGTCCTTGGAGAAGCAGGTAACTGTTCCACCTCACCACTTGTATTTTCTTCCAGTATTGACTCGTTCATTTAGGTGGAGAATGTATAAGCTATGCTGCACTCCAGCCATCCTAGACAGTAGAAGAGATATTAGGATATATTTAAAATGCTGTTAAACTTGGAGGTTGATGCAGCTGATCTGAATTGCACTGATGGTCAAATCCTGAAAATATAGGTGCTCCGTGATGTATGGGAAAAAAATGGTTTGTGACCATGTACTTAAAAATGGTATGTATGTAAAGGATAATAATTTCAATTTGATAGGCAGACAATTCTGAAATTTCCTAACCTTAAAATATTCTACAACCATAGTGTTCATTTACCATTCTTTTCTTTTTGGTAAATTCTCAACATAGAATCGTTGCAAGAAATGTTCTAGCCACATATACAACAGCACATGAAAAACTGCAGTACTGAACAATTTTCTGCTCTGCTCTGCAGTATACACTCTACTGGGAGAAAGTAGTAAGTGCTCATTAGCAAGTTCTTAATTATTTGTAATTGTATATTAAAGATGAGTAAAAAACCAAGCGAACAAACTACAAAATAACTCTGTTATGACATTAAAAATGGCCTATTCATGAAAAATAATTAAGACACTCTCCTGCTCTTTTTTTTTCTGTAAAGTCATCTGAAAAAAAATGAAAGAAGATATCCTGTATAATAACTTACAATGGATTTTGTTACACTTGTCACAGAGGCACTCCCCAGACAGTCAAGCACCTTCATAAAATGGTGACAAAACGTCCAAATGGCACCTTTAATGTAAAAGGACCATACCATGTGAACTGGGGCACGGTGGGCACAAACATACACATAGACCCGTGTTCAGAGAAAATACTATCCAGAAAATGATTTGAGAGTCACAGGAAAGTCAGTTCAGTCCAATGATTTGGCCACTCATTGTGCCCAGTTTCTGGAAATGGAATTATCTTTTTGCTGAAGTCTTTGTTCTACAGATCAAACATCTAAGGACTAATGACATCAGGAAAATGGGTAATTTCTCTGCAAGAGATTGATGATTTTTTGACATTTAGGTCTGTGGTACACAGTACTATTGTCTTCTCTTTCACCAATATTGGTCAATGAAAACATAACATTCCCTAAAAATTTCATTATTATCTTGTTGTTATATATACATTTTTTTGTTTGTTTTAAATTATTACTTAAAAATTTTAACAGGTTAATCTTAATTTCCAGGGGTATACTGAACTATTGGAAGCATTGCAGTAAGTAAGTAGATTTTTCAGATGCTTGCAAGATATCCTGCATCAAATTTTAATGTCACCAGACACATAGTGGTCTGACATTTCCCAGGAAATGGAAAAAAATACTTGTAAGTCGGTCTGGATTTGTTGTGGGGTTTTTTTGGAGAGGGGGTTTGGTTATGTTTCCATGATGTGGAAAAAGGAGAAGAGAGAACCGAGTGGAGAAACATATACATTCTTTATAGTCTCATATGGGCTTCTTTCTTACTGTAGATGATAAATCTGGAAGAT
>KL267445.1:0-13500 GCA_000699545.1 Podiceps cristatus
CAGACTTACATTCATTTATTAATTTACTACATTATTTCTAAACTATCATGATTATTTATTATTATTATTAGCAGTATGAATTCTTGTATATAGGCTCACCAAATATTATCTATGAATCTATGAATTATCAAAACACAATAACAGCTAGTGAACCAAATTAAGATTTAATTTACTTCCTTTATAAAAATAAGAAATGATAATTTGCTATTTTCATTTTATTCTTAAAATGATAATATGGTTTTAATGATAACCATGTTGATCTAAGATCTTTTGGTATCTAAATAATTTAAAATCTCCATTAATACTTCCTGAGTTAGGGAAATAGTTGTATACTAATTTGGGGCCCTGGTCAAGAACCAGTAACAACCTCCAGGATCAAGGAATGCTCTAGCCTGTGCCCATCAATGCCCTCCCAGTTCTTCAGATTATCCTCCTGACATTCAAAAAGGACACTGATACAGTTAAAATTTATAACATGGCAACAGTAGTATGATGGTTTAGACATATGCTACAAGTAAAACCTACCCAAAAGAACTAATCAGACAGAATGAATCTTGAACTGTATCTGCCTGCTTCCAGCTCTTAAGTTTGCTCTGGCATTCCCTGGGGAAAACAAAGAAGCAATGATACTCGCCATGGGAAGGCCTATCTGAAAGCATTAGCCTGGGCTACATTGGCCCTGCTCTAATGGTTTAGATCTGAGCAGGAAAGACACGCGGAAGTACAGATGAACAGTTAACATTACTTCCTTGTCACATACTTGAAGAGGGACTACAGTGTGACGGTCACCCAGGTAGCAATTGCTTCATTGGATGAAGATATGAGGAAAGTCAAGGAGATTGGCCTGGGGCTATGTGAGAGGCCATTGAGGGCTCATGCAAAACAAGAAATAGTTTTATCATTAGCTCCTTGGAGGGGAACTCATCCATGGATGTCCAACACCGTGCAGAGGGTAAACTGGAGCGGGAACAGCTGCATGTAGGGGCCAGGCTGCCAGCCAGACCCCAGCCACATCAAAAGGTCAGAGTATGTATTCTGGTCCCCCAGTTT
Organism: Podiceps cristatus; assembly: GCA_000699545.1. Classification (NCBI taxonomy): domain Eukaryota; kingdom Metazoa; phylum Chordata; class Aves; order Podicipediformes; family Podicipedidae; genus Podiceps; species Podiceps cristatus. The sequence continues at coordinate 1,051 of KL267445.1, forward strand.
TATAGTGGCCGACACAACTGGACCAGAGGAGCAGGAGTCTTGGCTAGCATGAGTACATTTGTACAGTGAGCATGCTTGTCCTGGAAATCTTAAAACAGAGATTACTACACACCCACTATAGCTATCCTACTTAGTAAATAAATTTTAGATTTTATATTCCTGAATGGTGTGGTTTATTCTTGTATCCTTTCCACCCCATTCCCCTGTGATGGCACTATTATGTGTTGGTGTATACTTTAAGAAATGCTCCTGTACAGAAAGAGGTAATACGGAATTAACTCTGCATAACTAACCAAAACTCAAACTTTATGGAAACTCTCTGTAGAGGTAGACAAACACAATTTACAGGCACAACAATACAGTTCCCAAATAAAAGGTATTTAGCATCATTGAAACTGAGTCCTGGTTTTATTAGCAGGAAGCTTGTCAACACATATCCTTATGACTTCAAAGCAAGTCCATGGTTCATGGTTGATTATAAGACCACAGGTTCTTCATGGGACTAATTGATGATGCAAAGGAGAACAAGCACGATAAAGGCCTTTCTTTAGAATCCTACCACTTTCTTTTAATCAAGTTTCTTCAAGATAACTATGTCCTTTGGGGAAGCAAAACCATGTGGTAGGATGCTTTCTTTCATAAATCTCACTATGCTTACTGGTATCATTTTTCACTATCCTCACCCTGACTTCTTGTCTACATTACTCTCCAGTTGCCCTTTTCATGAACTCTAAATTTTATTCGTAACTCCTCAGTAACAGAAAGCATCCCTAATCAGCAACTAAATATGAAGTGGAGAGAGAATTAAATGTGAAGGGCAGAAAAGTAGAAGCAATACTTCAAAAACCTAGCTTAAGTTTTAAACTGAGGGTTGACAGGCAGGTGTATTTCAGAAATCTGGTACTTACTTCATCAACTTGTAATAGTTATAATTTCCTAATTATCTGCTCCAGTGCAATAATGAAACCTTCTAGTCTTTCACTTTTTACCGCAGGAAAAGAATTTCAGTATCTGCAATGCTATTGTTTTGCTTTACCTCAAGATTCAGAATAGAAAGACCTTAGCAATATGTTATCCTTCACTAGCTATCCATCCTGCTGCTGTAACTTTCTTAAGTGTAGTATTTAATGACTTTTTTTTCTTCTTTCCATCCCTTCCTTGCCAATTATCTTTGCTTTTCCTAAAAATCTTAATTTTAAAATTGTTTTTACACCATGTGCTCCCTTACACTTTGGAGACGGTAAAGTTCCAAGTTTCTTTCTGCATGGTGCATCAGGTGGCACTATATGAAAACTCAGGAAATTGTTGGCATTAATCTTTATAAAAACAAGAACTTCATCTTATCTGCATGCATATACCAAATTAATCAAATAGAAAGAAACTGAATGTAATGTAACTATGACATCATAAGGTGCTATCATAGAGAACACTAACAGGAAAAGGGAGTGAGGGTTATTATGGGGGTGATAATGGGTAATTTTTGATTGAGAGGAGTCTCTCAACGTATCCAAAGTTAATCTTCCTAACCATGAACCAAGCCTCTAAAGACTTGAAGAAGCAGACCCAATAAGAAGGTCAGTAAGTTGTAGCACATGTTGGGAAAGAGACGTACAGAGCACAGGGAAAGAAATCTTATTTCTAGATACCTTTGGGGTTAATTAGTAAGGGGAAAGTTTAGAAATTATAGGAGAAGTAAGTAAATTGTAGCTAGTATTCATAGATACTAAGCTTTTCTTATTCTTATTCTTATTCTTTTTTTTCTTTTCTGTTATATTCCATGGACCTTGGGTGAAAAAGAAAATTAGATTTTGTTTTTCAGGAGAGAGTTTTTGCCAACTACTAACATCAGTATGAAAGAGTTCACAGATGCCAAGCTCTGCTACGCTTGTCATTTTAGTACGATCAGGAAATATGGAGCTTAGTGCAGAGATCCATCCTACCAGTTCTGGAATGTCAGTGCTATCCAAAGAGGAATCAAGTGACATATAAACATTCCCAAAGGGCTGTAGTTTAAAGGGACTGAATTACTCTGAAGTTGTAGCTGTACAGGAACCTAATGGTAATTTCCTTGCTAGTACCACCCCAAAAAGTACACTTGTCCCTGCCATGCTGAATAGCAGCTGCCGGAATCAATGGCCCTTTTCAGTCACTGACAAAAAGCTCTGCCTTGAGCCAGTTTGCAGGACAATGGACCAAGCTGGTCAGCAGCAATAAGAAGCTTAAAACAAAAAAAAAAAAAAAAAAAAACAGTGAGGAATTGAGTTTCTCCTTCTGCTGTTCTGCGACTCTTTTCATGTCTCTTTGACATAATGGGCACATTTTAAAAATACATAGATAATTTAGAAATCATGCAAAGACTCCAACTGACTCGGGTACCCAAGTACTCTCACTAGTAAGAACATGAGCCTCCTGATTCACAGAACAATATGTTATTGTCCTCTACCCAAAATTTTTACTATCCCCAGTGACAAGACAATTTAAAATACATAGAAGTCTACATAAGACTTCTAATTGCTGTATTCAACAAATTAAAAAAAAAAAAATCTCAAATATATAACATCAAACAAACAAACCCAAACCACAAAATAATCCCAAACCAAAACCTCCACTGTTTTAAAGAGAAACTGCAGCTTTTTACATTATGCTTTACTTATTCTGGCATTCTTTTTGTACTTTCAAGAGTAAAAATTATTAAGGATTACCTTATTCATGGAACAATATATACGACAAATGAAACATCAAAAGAATAGCCCTCTGTAGCAGATCATATTGTAATGCTTGCAAAAACATTGCTACAGCCGAAGATTTTTGTGCCTATATCTTCATTTTACAGGCAAGGTTGATAATGACTGTGCATATAATATATTTTATTTGGATTTGTAGCAAGCCTTTGATCAAGTTTTACATGACAGGCCTCAGCTTAAAACTACAAGCTTCAGAGATCCAGATTAAGACACAGAAAAGGATAAATAACTAGTTAAAAAATAGACTAGTGATTATGTGGTGGAAAAAAATAACTTACTGTGGTTTTATATGGGTCAATGTTCACGCCTGAAAGTGTTAACATCGGCAGAATGTGTGGGGTAAGTAACAACACCTAACTAACTGCCCATAAATGCAAGGATGACAGAGTAAATGGGGAGGTGGATGGCAGCTTTCCACAGGGTTGGTAGTGTGAGGGGAGCTGGTGTACATCCCCCTCAAGAAACACAGCTGCCTTTTCTCAGGGTTAATTTGAGTGGCACAGGCTCACTACTGCCCTCAGGGGTGCTAGCAAGTACTTTGGGCATCCTCAATTTATGACTGGACATCAGGTTATCACTATGAAAAGCTGCTATTTCTGTATATGTTTAAACCATTTTCTTTCCTGCTCACTTTCTCATGACCTGTATCATTGACATGGCCACTAGTGCTGTCCCATATGCTCTGCCATAGGGCAAGGAGGGAGATAAGGATTCTATGTCACCTTTCCTGGGTGCATATCCTTCAGTGAGCTGGATAAAGTGTGTTAGTTTATGGCATAGAAAAAAAATACCAATAATATCATATCAAAGTCTACAAGCTTTTAAAACTGTTTATATTTGTCCTACAGAAATAAAACAGTTCTGAGTTTCTCATGTTCATTTATGTGCATTGCTTCAATGCAAATTAAATTCATAAATCCAAATGTAGAAACGTAAATAAAAGTAGACAAATTTTGAAGAAGTTTAGCTCTTTCACCTTTCATTGATTTCATCTGTGGGTGCCTAGTTCTTAGAGGGGCAAAAAAAAAAAAAAAAAAAAAAAAAAGGATTCCAGGGTAATATTTAGGGGTTTAACATTAGGTGCTTAAGCACTAATCAAAGAGTTTGACACAGCAACTTAAGCTTAAAAATTTGCACTGTATTGCACATGTATACTGTAGTAAAACACTTATGTCACATACGTTTCAACTTTTCAGAGACTAAATCCTTTTAGGTTATCATTCTGTGGGAAAAAAAACATAATTTAAATATGTTTGGATTTGCAACAGGGCCTCAAGGCCTTACAGAAAAGCATGTCCAAACTTATGCAAAAGCTACTTTTTACCTAGAAAATGGAATAAAAATTAGACAATGTGGTAGGAGAGTGGTAGGGTCTCCTTGCCCGGCCTACTGTGGCTGATAGTTAACAAATTGGTGCTCTAGCAGATATGTGCTTGAGACTTAAGAAATCACAACCAGCCTTGGAAGGGTGGTGGAAGGGGTCAAAGTAAATAAGCTATGAAGCTGAAGATTGATTTCATCTGTGGGTGCCTAGTTCTTAGAGGGGAAAAAAAAAAAAAAAAAAAAAAAAAAGTGATTCAGGGGTAATTTTTAGGGGCTTAAGCGCACTAATCAAAGAGTTTGACACAGCAACTTAAGCTTAAAAATTTGCACTATATTGCACATGTATACTGTAGTAAAACACTTATGTCACATACGTTTCAACTTTTCAGAGACTAAATCCTTTTAGGTTATCATTCTGTGGGAAAAAAAAACATAATTTAAATATGTTTGGATTTGCAACAGGGCCTCAAGGCCTTACAGAAAAGCATGTCCAAACTTATGCAAAAGCTACTTTTTACCTAGAAAATGGAATAAAAATTAGACAATGTGGTAGCACTGCAGTAGTGATTAGACAGAGCAGTTGGGAAGATGACTTTTATTTCTTAGTGGTTGTGGCCGGGATAGATATCTATCTACCCAGCCCTCTATCTTCACAGCTCCTTCAGGTTAACACAATGCACTGATCTTATCATCATGCCCTTTGAGTTTTATTCAGATGAAAGATTTGGGGAGAGATGAGAAGGGAGAATGAGAGTTTCCTAGTTCCTGATTTCAGTTAGGAAGATATTTTTAAAGTATCTGATTTTTTGTAATTTTTTGTAAATTTTGTTGTCCCACATCACTCTTGAAGACTAAATCAAATTTGGTTTAGTACCTTCAGGGAGCTTTATATATATATTTTTTGCTTGTTTGTTTGTCTGTTTGTTTGCTTGTTTTTAAGACAAGCATGTTAACTTTATTTAAATTTCCCAGCCCAACTAAATAATAAACACAGGAATAAGGATTGACTACAATTCTTTGTAGGTGTCTGCCAATTTGTCAGACAAAAATATGTCCATGCATGCTATGTAGCTCATGCACAACGTCTTTCATCCAGGCAAGATGGTATGCAATCTGCTGCCTACAGATAGCCTGTTCATTCACAGCAAACCTTATGCGCCCTGAAAACCATATACATGTTGTGGTGGGTAGACCTCGGCTGGCTGCCAGATGCCCACCCAGCTGCTTTTTCACTCCCCTCTCCTTCACAGAACAGAGGGAGAAAGTAAGATGAAGAAAGCCATGGGTCAAGTTAGAGACAGGGAGATCGCTTACCAGTTACCATCATGGGTAAAATAGACTTGACTTGGGGAAAAATAATGTATGCCAACTAAAATAGAGTCAGGTGACAAGAAACAAAGGGGAAAAAAAAAAAAAAGTAAAACAACACCTATCCTTCAGCCTCCATTTTTCTGGGGTCAACTTCACTCCTTCATTCCCAGCTCCTCTATCCCTGCCTAGAAGGGTGTCAGGGGATGAGAAATGGGGGTTGTGGTCAGTTCATAATGCTTTGTCTCTGCCAGTCCTTCCTCTTCATGTGATTCCTTTGCTCCAGCATGGGGTCTCTCCCACAGGATATGATCCTTCACAAACTTCTCCACTGTGGGTCCTTCCCACAGGCTGCAGTTCTTCAAGAACTGCTCCAGTGTGGGTCCTTTCCATGGGGTGCAGTCCTTCAGGAATAGACTGTTCCAGCCTGGGTCCCCCAAGGGCCAAGGTTCCTGCCAGAAAACCTGCTCCTGTGTGGGCTCCTCTCCTGTAGCCCCTGACAAGAGCCTCCTCCTGTGTTGGCTCTCCATGTCCTGCAACTTCCTACAAGGGCAGATCCACCTGCTCTGGCGTGAGGTCCTCCACAGGCTGCAGGTGGGTCTCTGCTCCAATGTGGTCCTTCAGGAGCTGCAAGGGGACAGACTGCATCATCATGTTCTTCACCACAGGCTGCAGGGGAGTCTCTGCTCCAGTGCTGGGAGTACCTCCTCCCCCTCCTTCTCTCACTTTGGTGTCTGCAAGGCTGTTTCTCACATTTTTTTTCCTTGCTTCTCACTGCCTGTGTGACATTTTACTATTTCTCAAATACCTTTTCTCCAAGGCGTCACCACCATGGCTGCTGGGCTTAGCCATGCCCTGTGGTGGGCCCATTGGAGCCATCTGGAGCTGGCTGTGTCTGGCACGAGGCAGCCCCAGCCTTTCCTGACAGATGCCCCTTCAGCCCCCCACTGCCAGCACCTGGGCACCTGCATCCCATGCATACATTCATTACTCATGCAGAACCTCTTTACTCTACAGGCATAGTAATCCAACATATTTGTGAAATTTTACCTTTATTGTGCTCACAGACCATGGCCTGTCTTTCTTTTTTGGAAAGCCATCAAGGCAAGGTGGTGGAGCTGCTCTTTATGTGAGACCACAGCTGGAGTGTATCGAACTCTGCCTAGGGGAGGATGAACTAGTCAAGAGCTTATGGGTAAGGATTAAGAGACAGGCTAACATCGGGCACACTGTTGCGGGTGTTTGCTACAGGCTACCTGATCAGGAAGAAGAAGTTAATGAGACCTTCTACAGACAGCTGAAAGTAGCCTCATGATCACAGGCCCTGGTTCTCATGGGGGACTTCAACCACCCTGATATCTGTTGGAGGCACAACACAGCCCAGAACACGAGGTCCATGAGGTTCCTGAAGAACATTGATAATAACTTTCTGACAAAGGTGGTGGAGGAGCCAATGAGGAGAGGAGTGCTGCTGGACCTGGTACTAACAAACAAAGAAGGTCTGGTTGGGGATGTGAAGGTTGGGGGTAGCGTTGGCTTCATGCGATGGTGGAATTCAGGATCCTGCATGGAGGAAGCAGGCCAATAAGTAGGATTACAACCCTGGACTTCAGGAGAGCTGACTTTGGCCTCTTCAAAGACCTACTTAGAGGAGCCCCATGGGTTCAAGTTCTCTATGACTCTATGGAATGTGGAAAATGGACAGGACACTAGGGAAGAATATAGGAATGCTGCCAGGGTATGCAGGGATGTAAAGAGGAAGACTAAGGTCAACCTGGAATTAAATTTGGCAAGAGACATCAAGGACAACAAGAAGGACTTCTTCAAATACATCAGTAGCAAAAGAAAGACTACTGAAAATGTGGGCCCTCTGCTGAATGAGCTGAGTGTCCTGGTGATGAAGGATACAGAGAAGGCAGAGCTACTGAATGCCTTCTTTTCTTCAGTCTTTACTGCTAAGGCTGGGCCTTAGATATCCCAGACCTTGGAGGTCAGGGAGAAAGTCTGGAGAAAGGAAGACCTTCCCTTGGTCAAGGAGGGTCAGATTAGAGATCACTTAGGCAAACTGGACACCCACAAATGCATGGACCCTGATGGTATGCACCCACGAGTGCTGAGGGAGCTGGCAGATGTCATTGTGAAGCCACACTCCATCATCTGTGAAAGGTCATGGAGAACAGAAGTGCCAGAGGACTGGAGGAGAACCATTATCACCCCAGGCTTTAAGAAGGGAAGAAGAAGCACCAAGGAAGCTACAGGCCAGTCGGCCTCACTTCCATCCCTGGAAAGGTGATGGAGAAGCTCATGCTGGAGGTCATCTCTAAGAATGTGGAGGAAAAGAATGTTATCAAGAGTAGTCAACATGGATTCACCAAGGTGAAATCAAGCTTGACCAATCTGATAGCCTTCTATGATGGCATGACTGGCTGGGTGGATGAGGGGAGAGGGGTGAATGCTGTCTACTTTGATTTCAGCAAGGCTTTTGACCCTGTCTCCCATAACATCCTCATAGGTAACCTCAGGAACTGCGGGTTAGATGAGCGGACAGTGAGATGGATTGAGAACTGTCTGAATGGCAGAGCTCAGAGGGTTGTGATTAGCAGCGCAGAGTCCAGTTGGAGGCTTGTAGCTAGTGGTGTCTCCCAGGGCTTGGTACTGGGCCCAGTCTTGTTCAATTTATTCATCAGTGACCTGGATGAAGGGGCAGAGTGTACCCTCAGGAAGTTTACTGATGATACAAAACTGGGAGCAGTGGCTGATACCCCAGAAGCCTGTGCTGCCATTCAGCAAAACCTGGACAGGATGGAGTGCTGGGTGGAGAGGAACCTCATGAGGTTCAACAAGGGCAAGTGCAGGGTCCTGAACCTGGGGAGGAATAACCCCCTGTACCAATAATGTTAAGGGCTGACCTGGTGGAAGTAGTTCTGCAGAGAAGGACCTGGGAGTCCTGGTAGATGACAAACCAACCATGAACTAGCCATGTGCCCTTGCATCTGGGAAGGACAGCAGATCCTGGGGTGCATTAAGAAGACCGTGGCCAGCAGCTTAAGGAAGGTTCTCCTCCCTCTCTACTCTGCCCTAGTGAGGCCCCAACTGGAGCCCTGTGTCCAGTTCTGGGCTCACCAGTTGAAGACGAGGAACTACTGCAGAGAGTCCAGCGGAGGGCTACAAAGATGATGAGGGGACTGGAGTCTCTCTCCTATGGGGAAAGGCTGAGGGAGCTGGGGCTGTTCAGCCTGAGGAAGAGAAGACTGAGAGGGGACCTCATCAATGCTTATAAATATCTCAAGGGTGGATGTCAAAAGGATGGGGCCCAACTCTTTTCTGTGGTGCCCAGCGACAGGACAAGGGGCAACAGGCATAAACTGAAGTTCCATCTGCACATGAGGAAAAACTTCTCTACTGTGAGGGTGACAGAGCCCTGGCACAGGCTGCCCAGAGAGGCTGTGGAGTATCCTCTGGGGATATTCAAAACTTACCTGGACATGTTCCTGTGCGACCTGCTCTAGGTGAGCCTGCTTTAGCATGGGGGTTGGACTAGATGACGCCCAGAGGTCCCTTCCAACCCCTACAATTCTGTGATTCTGTGACCATTTGTATAATGATCATGTGTGAAGTAAAACTGAATTGTGCCCATGTGATATATATGGCTGACATTGCTGAATGCTTAAAAATCTCAGTTACATCATGGACTAGAATTTGGAGTAGAAAAGAGAGATGAAGTTGTGAAAGAATCAGTCTTCCTGTTCAGAGATCTGAACACCAGAGCTCTTATTTCTCTATGAATAGTCCAAATTTGGCACACTTAAGTATTACCTTTCTCTTCTGAGTTTTTCTTGTCAGAGCACATTCAGTTCCTCTTCTTGAACAGCATAAATGGTTCTCCTTATCTCCAGATGCTTATGATTTTGTTCATTCACTAAAGTGTGAATATTTACACATTTTATTTTTTAATCCTACCTATTATGCATGATTATTCATGTATTCCTTGTCTTAATCCAAATGACATCATCTCGTAGTGAGTTTTATTCACAAAGTAGTATTTCCTCTGTACATGGTAAAAATTATTCTTTCCGTTGCTTTTTGGTCTATTAATTTTCAATATTGTTGGTTGCTTATCAGTCCTTGCCTGTGAAAACAGATCATACCTAAGAATTTAGTTTATTTTCTCTTTATTGTTATTGTATGTGTTCCTTTTAATTAGTTATCAACCAAAATTGCACAGTCCCACTGTGTTTCTCAAATGCCTCTAGGTAAATTTCTCTCTGCTTATACAATACTTGCACTTCATGTAAGGGATATATTACAATTTCTCTTGGAGGAGTATCCCCAATTCTACTGAGGTTAATTACTTTAGGTAGTTTTTCTTATAAATTGTTTTAGAGTATATTCTTTTGGACTTCTTTTAATCACAGAGCAGATGCTTTCACCTCAGTTTCCACGTGACCAATGTCCTCGATGCTCTTAAAACTAAAGGAACAGCAATACAAAGAAAATGAAAATTAGCTTACTTTACCCAAAGTCTATGCCTATGTTATCACACAGAAGCCTGAAGCATTTTAATCATTCATATCATGGCTGACATTGCCCGTTCTGCTTAAGAAAAAAAAAAAAAAAAAAAAAGAAAAAAGAGAGAGCTGAAACTGCAGAGTGCTTAATAGCACAGGCCACAGAATAGTGTTGTATTTTTACACATACAGTAATTGGAGAAGGATCTTCTTCAAAAAAAGATACTGGGAGAACATTGTTAGATATTTGATTAAACCTCTCCAACTCAGTAGGATAAATTGCATCTTTTATCAAAAATAGCAGAAATTATTAAACTTATGGGGAAGCCTCCAAATTGAAACAAAATAATTGCAGTCACTTAGCCACTTGAGATTTCTGGACAGAAGGCCTCTGGGATCTAATGTTAAAATTGCAGCAGTCAAAAAGAATTGAGAAAGATAAAAAAACAGAAAACAGACAAAAATGGAAGGAGGAGAAGAAAATAAGCAATCTAACCATCAGATTAAATGTAATGCTGAGAAAGGATTACAAAGATTTCGGGCATAATGAATGAAGGAAACATGTTTCAGTAAGCCAGGAAATTGTCTCTTGTGATTTCATTTCTCATACAGTTCAGTAAATTGTATAGCTTTTTGGAGAAACAGACATTATCTGAAGAAGACATTGGATCCTCTCAACATGTTCTCCTCCTAACTTGTAATAACCTACAACATCTCTGTGCTAGTTTGGGCTGGGATAGAGTTCATCACAGTAGCTGGTATGGGGCCCTGTTTTTGATTTGTGCTGAAAATAGTGTTGGTCATACGGGGATGTTTTCACTATTGCTGAGCAGTGCTTACACAGAGTCAAAGCCTTTTCTGCTTCTCATAACACACACACACACACACGCACACCCCAAGAAAGGAGATTGGGGATGCACAAGTTCGGAGGGGACACATCTGGGACATCTGACCCCCACTGACCCAAGGAATATTCCATACCATATGATGTTATGTTTAGTATACAAAGCTGGGGGAAGAAGAAGGAAGAGGGGACGTTTGGAGTGATGGCATTTTTCTTGCCTGCCCGTGGGAAGTGGTGAATGAATTCCTTGATTTGCTTTCCTTGCATTCGCAGCTTTTGCTTTACCTATTAAACTGTCTTTATTTCAACCCACAAGTTTTACTTTTTTTCCATTCTCCTCCCCATCCCACTGGGGGCAGGAGGGAGTAAGTGAGCAACTGTGTGTTGCTTAGTTGCTGGCTGGGATTAAATCATGACAATTTCAAACCTTTTAGTGTGTCATGTAAAAAGGGATAATATTAAAATCAAAAAGTTAAATTTATCAAGTGATATATTATACTTTACTTTGATCCTGCATAGCATTTATATGAGAAACCTGTCTTGCAGCCTTCATTTGGATTTTCATTGGATTCCTTCCCCCTCATATTTACCAAAGTTAATCAAATGAGCATTAACAAGTTAAGATTAACATTTATTCAGGGATAACAAAAAAGAGTTCTGAATTATAGACACACATAAACAGCAGAATGCATTTTCATCCCAACAGAATCAGTAATAAGTGAGGGACAATCAGAACTTCAAACCAGAGTACGAGAATTTTTCAGAAATTTATCTAGCAATCTAAGCCACTGCACTATGGCAGCTGTCCTTCAGTCTTGCTCTCAGTCTAGAGACCATGCAGGGGCTCCTCGAGTTACAGCAAGCTCTGCATCATCTCCTCTGAATCCCTAGGAAAAGCCTTTTCCTTGTTTTGAGGAGCAGATGTGCATCCGTTCCCCGCTTTTCTGAGATATCTATTATCTAGGAGAACTGCAGATTCTTACCTCAGGAGCCACCGCTTGGTCTCCTTTTTGGCCTCTGTCATCCTGTCCTGAGCTGCAGCTCCCCCCCTCCATTGGGCAAATGCTTAGGTGGAGAGGGAGCAGGAAGAAAGCACCATGCTGGAGTGCTGTGTCCAGCTCTGGAGCCCTCAGCACGAGGGACGTGGATCTGTTGGAGCAAGTCCAGAAGAGGACCACAAAACTGATCAAAGGGAGAGGCTGAGGATGGATAGCACAGGGCAATCGGTATTCACTGAAGTCTGTTTCACACTAAACCAGAGAGTCGTGGATGGTGGGGGGAAATGCAGAGGTAAAGTTGTTTTGGTTTTCATATTCAGCCTAATTAAAGATATATAATGAGGTGGCAAACTCACTGAGTGCCAAGTGTACCTGCAGAGAACAGAGTGCATTTTCAAAATTTGTCTCAGTTCACATTTATGAAGCTGAGAAAAAATGACAGAAATAATAGCTTAGAGAAGGGAAGCACGAGACTAGGATGCTTTTATTTTTTAAAAAAAAATAATTATGAAAATAGATATTTGAAAAATTAAAAATCCAAGCCTAATATATCAGTTTTGTGTGGCAAGGTTTTGGCAGAGGTGGGGCTACAGAGGTGGCTTCTATGAGAAGCTGCTAGAAGCTTCCCCCATGTCCAACAGAGCCAACACCAGCCGGCTCCAAGACAGACCCGCTGCTGGCCAAGGCTGAGCCCACCAGTGACAGTGGTAGCGCCTCTGGGGGAA